>JARHVA010010327.1:0-185823 GCA_037957365.1 Torreya grandis | reverse complement strand
TATGTGGTTTATGATTATTCATATTATGATTATGATGATGGTTATGAGGATTATGATGTCATGTTAATTTTGATTATTAGAATCACGAGTTTCATTTATGATCTGTTATTTTAAGTATAATAATGATGTGATTATTGTTATAGTTATGTTAGTTATGATGTTTATGTGGATTAGGATGTTTATGTTGATTATGATCATGATTAGGAGGATATGTGTGTATAATGGTCATGATGTCCTTGATGATCATGTTATGATGTGACAAGGTTGGGTATGATTATGTTTATGTTGATTGGCTAGTTGAGGCATGATGATGATAATGTAGTGACTATTTTAATTTAAGTTTATTAAAATAATGGATAGGGTGAGATTTTGTCGATGCATTGATACATATAAAAATGTTTTATTGGTGAGATTTTATAGCATAATAGATAGGTTTGATTTGATGTGATAATATTTTTGGGATTTTTATTGGTATGATGTTATTGTGTTGATGTGATTGGGATTGTTTTTATTTGATTATTTTGGGAGGAGAGGGTGCAAGATTGTTTTAGTCATGAGAATGTTTGACCATGTGGAAACAAAACAAAGAAAGGAACACATGGTCAAAGAAATGGATAAATAAGAGGCATGTTTCTCTAATTATCAAGAACCTAATAATAAGAAATCATGGTTAGATCAACTTAGTGAACACAATCCCATTGATTGCTTCATAGGAACAAGCTTTGACTATGAATAAGGGTGTTGTTGTCACTTGGATGCACTCTATGAGAAGAGGTTTTCTAGGCCTCTAATCTAAGTGGAAAAATTGGGACATCTCACTTGTTGTGGGTGAGCAAACTTGTGAGATGAACATCTAAGTAAGGGCTATCTCCCTTTGATGTATCATTCAAGCACATGTTCCTACTACTAACACTTTGGGAGTTAAAGAATGTTAAGAATAACATGAAAAGCAAGACTAATATAAGAAGGTGATACACCAAATATTTTTGATGAATTTAAACCACTTTCATTCCACACTTGAGACCAAAGAACCAACTAAAACATACTCTTTCCCAAATCTATACCTTCTTGCATCAATATTACATTGTGGAGTCCTAGATGATATACAAGGTTAGGATGGCTAGACAAAATGTCTTAAATGACTCTAATGAAAAGACTACTCACTTCAACCATGAATATATCTTAAAACACTTCACATGCCCTAAAATAATATTCTAAAAATAGGTGAAATAATGAATCACAATGCTAAGGAATCCATAGTCTTCACTAAGAAAATTCAACATTCAAATAGAGAAAACTATGAATAGTCATGAGAGAGGTAAAAACTTTATTAATTTTTTTGATCAAAGGGTGTACAATTGATCAATTATTCACCATACTTAGGTGGATCATTAAAAAAATGCCAAATGGCCAACTCTTATAGAGTTTGAAAGAAGGAGAGAGAGAAAGAAGTCCAAGGGTCAGTTGGACATGTGTCACCTAGTGTAAATCAGTTAAACTTACATGTGAAATAATAATGAGGTGAACCATGCCAATTTAGGAGGTAAAATTATAAAAAAAATCACAAGGAATGTGAAAAGTGACACAGAACTACCAATTTCACATAAGAAACTACCTACTTGAATTACCTTCCAAAAATCCTCTTTTCCATACAAAACCTAAATTTTTATGGTTGTCCAAGATATGAGGGGTTACAAGAAACATCATCCATGCATTGTTCTAGTCTTAGATCATTCCTATTGTTGTGGACATGCACAATCATCACTAGAAGTTTTCAAAAGTCCCTTTTCCATGCACCCTTACCACTAGGCACTCCAAACCTTCCAAATATACAAAACAATTAATAAAAGAGGGATAATGACACCTATAAAATACTTCTAAATCATTAGTTTTAAGAAAAAGTCTTAAAAAGCTCCTTTAATCACTTTTCACCTCTTTACCCCAAAGCTCACTATTTGGCTCAATAGATTGGCCAAAAGTGAATGCCTATTTGGAATAATTAGAATGATTTTCAAGAGATTAAGTGAATTTTTTTAGTTATCTCAAGTGTAAAGATTCCCCTAAAAATTTATTTCACCTTCTAACTCCTAAAATTTGTACACCATCAAAAATGGTGAAAAGAAAATCTTTTCTCCCTTGTTCTTTATGGATCTATACAAACAATACATATTTATAGAACATTGAGAATGTACTCTACAATTTTTATTTTATACCCCTGGTCCAATTCACCCATTTGATTGCAATTTTGGCCTGATTTCCATCATCAAGTCTACCAAAGGGTTTTAGGAGGGTTTGAGAGGATTTTTGGTCTTAGCCATTGTCCATAGCCATTTCACATTCAAAATCCCTAAAAATTACACTAAAGGCTCCTATAGTACCTTTAATAACTATCCTAAATGTTTAAAGGTCCCAAGATTTATTTCATGAAAGTTATAAGTGATGGAAGTTGACCTTCAAGCTTCATTTCTTACATTCTATGAAGGTTTTGGTCCATTCCCAACCCAAATGGCTTTGTTGATGAGTTCCTTTTCCATAAAAATGAACCCAAACCTATGAAATTTATCCATGAACATGTTAAAATCCTTTATATAACTTATAAATAACCCAAAATGAAAATTTCCCCTGATTTGGAATAAGGATTATGCCATGTCAACAAGCTTGCTTGCCTTTTGAGACCCAACTTGACATCCCCCCTAGATTAATTTGAAATTTTATGGATATAAAACATCAAATGTGACCCTTAAAACATTTTTAAATCAATTTTAAGGCATGTAAAATACTAAAAATTTAAATGACCCTTAGTTGGGCTTTTAGGCCTAAGGATTCCTACTAGGCATGCATGCAAACCTCCTAGGTTGGAACAACCTGTATGATTACAGGAATTATAGTAAATTTTTATAGGTTTATTTATGTCAAATAAATATTATTCAATCATTAAATTATCCTTCCTAACCTTTTGGTCCAATATTTCATCAATTTTCTCAAAACTGGCACTTTCATGCACACTAAAAGTGACCCTATTATGAGACAAAATAGTGGACGTTTTCCATATTTATATTGTAAAAATAATTATTATAGAGTCATATATATGTCCTAATGGTAATATTTACCATATTTTATCTCTTAAATCCTTCATTTGACCCCTCAACTCTCCAAGTTTTTAAGGTAGACTTTTTGAAGGTGTATGATTGTGAGGGTAGGTAGGGTTAACATGTGTTTGGAGTTTTAGTGAATGGTTTTGGTATTTCTTATGAATTTTATGGTTTATTTATTATGTTAAAAACATATAAAAATAATTTATATTCACAACCTTTTACCATGCTTTAAATGGCCTCATTTCATGCAATATTCACCAAGGCTGAGTGTATAGACTGAGACACCTCTTCTACAAGAATGTGGGTTTCCAAAGAAATCATTTTGGCCTAAAAAAAGTTATGAATACTATTTTATATAATTTATCACTCTATGATCATAATTTTTCCTACTATCATATTCCATTTGACCTCCAAATATCACCCTTTGTTCAAACTGAGACTAATCCTAATACTGGTTATAGGTGGCTATTTTGCCAATGTTGTAGGTGTGTTTGGATGTATTTAAGATTGATTTTATGTCATTCCATTCAATTAAATTCTTTAGGATCTTCAAAAACTTATCTTATTATGACTGAGACTGCTCCTCCAAATAGGTTGGTTGTAGGTGCCTATTTTGGCATGGCTGTAGATTGTCAAGATGGTTGATAACCCCTACAAGGTGTGTATAATATCTTTGTCCATATATTTACCAACATAAACTATTGCATGAATCAATTTTATGATCATATGTTCTCTCAATACCACCTCACCTTGACTATTTCTAACCTTCATACCATGACTGTGTATGCACACATTGATTGGTTGTAGGTGCTTATTAAGCCATTTGTAGTTTGTTTGGGAGTATATAGATTATTATTAGATTTAAATTAAATATTTATTAATAATACCAGGGGTTATTTTATATTTAATATCCTTAAATTCCATATTTTTTATCCTCCAATAAAATTTTTCCCTCACTACCCGGTGTACCTTGTGTAAGGACAAGGGATGACAAAGAAAGTTATCTAATGAAGTGATCACCTGCCCTACCTTGTGAATGCTCAATACACCTTATTGGAATGTTTGGATATGTTTAAAACACTTTTGAAAATTTAATAACCTATTTATGTGGTGTCAACACTAACCTTCCCTCCAAAATCTTGTAGATTACACTATTTATTTTTAGTGTCTTTTTGCCATTTTAACATGTCTCAAAGCATCATTTTCACTCACCCTCTAGCCCCCAAATTCAACATGGATATACTAGGTACATATGGATACAAGTTAAATGAAATAAATATGGTAAAATAATATTACACCATGACTAAAATTATTCCACAAAAGTATCAAGATCACTATTTTGAACACTTTGGGACTGAGAGCCCAAAAATGGAGTTAACTTTCCTTTGAATGAAACTTGCTCATATACCACCTTAGGAATCCATATCATGATAATTATGAATCTTTGATATTCTTAAGGAAAAAAATGGATTATACCAACAATTCCAAACTCTTTTTCTCATATGTACATCCTCTTGATGCCCCTGTAGAAACTAACTGTAGTTGTATTTGCTAACAAGGCAAAAAACAAGGAAGGGAAACTTGGAAACTTGGAAAATGACCACTCTTTTAAAAAATAATTGAATGAAACATGTTTGAAACATATATTTAAACAAGTTAAAACCTATATGGATCTCCTTGGATGTTGGGCAAATGTAGGACCTACACACCCAACTTGCAAACTACAAGAAACAAGTACTATAGTAGACCTTCTCAACAATTTAGTTATCCAAGGCAACAATAAAAATTTTAAATGATTTAAAATAATTTATAGACACATAAAACAAAATATTACATCAATCCAAATCAATAAAACTTAAAATAGGTTCAAAATGAGACCCCCTCTTCAATGCAATTTCCCAAAAAGCTACCTGGAGTGTTAATGATTGTTCATAAAGAAAAATTAACCAATATAAAACTTATTTAAATTAAAGTTAAGTATAATAATATTAATATCCAACCCAAATACCATTCATCCTAATTCCACCTGTACAATCCATGGTGAATATTCAAAGTTGAGCCTTCTTTGTATGCCAATGGAGACAATGAGAGAATGAGTTGTAGAAGAAATTTTTTGGATTATCCTTGATTTTTTGGTGTATAAATAGGTGTGGTGAGGTGAAGATACACCCCACCCACGTTTTTAGCTTCATACTTGATCATGGGATCTATGTAAGTGCCCAAAACTTCCTCAAAACAAGGAGAAACTCACCTTTCTTGTTTGTAATTGACCCTGACTACAACCTAACTGATCTTGACCAGATTATGGCCTCTCCCACATTTATTCCCTACTTGGAACTAACCTGATGCCACCTATCATCCACACAAGTCCTTGAATCTAGCCCAAAGTGGGCCCACATGCTCTGTTTTACACATTTAAGGTGGGAGATGCAAATAAATTGCATAAAAATAGGTTAAAACATGTTATAAACCATATTAGGAACAAATACACATATTTAAAGCCTTTAACTAAGTTTGACCCTATTTGACTAGGGTTGGTTTTCCTTGAATAGGCTAATTTAAAAGGAAAGAACTTCAACTAGGACTAAGACATGGCTAAACAAGATATTTAGGACAATATGAGACCTCATAAGATGTATGTAAACCTTATAAAAAGTTCAAAATGATATGTGTTGACCTTATTTGACTAGAAATCAAATTTGATCAACAATTTGACAATTCCTAGGTGTAACATGCTTGCCTATGTTAAGGACTAGTAGCCTTATCGGTCCATTGGGCTTATGGAGTTAGAATATGCCTAGGAAACATTAGGAGAAAACCTTAAAGAGACTAACTAGACCAAAATTTACCTCAAACACAAAGGGAAAATACACACATAAGACACAACAACCAATAAGACAAAGACACACTTGTGCTACTAAGCACTTAGGGAAATAAACATAGCAAAAAGGAAATAAATATGTACATTCACCTTGTTCATACCTCCCTTCTTGGATCAAAAGGGAAGTAGCTTAAGTCACCTTCCTCAATAAATGAGTGAGGATTCTAAGCTTTATTCTTTTTGGATGGGATAATTGATGACTCTTGCCTTCTTTTTATTCCTTGTCTTTGTACCTCATCTAATGGAGTCATTTACCATAGATTTCTAGAATAGATAAGGTCCTCTTGAACCTTGAATCAAGTCTCATACTATTGTCCTCCTAGCTCTTCATGAAAACTTAGCATACCTAGACATGAGACAACTTATTGTGAACCAATTTCTCTTTGAAGGATTCCATCATCCTTTTTAATGGCCATAATGTCTTCAAATTCTTCAAAGGGAATCATATCACAACCATGTGAAAGTGCTTCTTGTTCATTTTCTCCTTGGAAGTGGGTGGAGGTAGATTCATGAATAGATGTAGAAACAAATTCAAGATCACCTTCAAAGGGTATAAGGTCATCATAGATGAATCCATCATGAGCTAAATGTTTTTAGAGGTGATGTTCTTCAACATGTGCTTGCTTTCCTTCAACTTGATCTTGTTCAGCTTGGAGGTTAGCCCTCTTACCATCCTCATATTCTTGAAACATATGCAAGTATATTTTCCACATGTTCTCTTTTTGATTCACATCCTCTTGCTTGTCATGGCTTAGGATGATTTCCATAGGACTTGTAGGCTCTTTAAAACCTTTAGCTTCCTTGCATATGTCTTCAAACCTCTACCATAAGTCCCCCTTAGTTGACTAGTCTGATTCATGGAATGGAAAGACAAGAGAGACTTCTTCTTCTTCTACCATGGGATGCAAAAGGAGATCTTCTACCAAGTCTCCCTCAACTTTTCCTTCATCATTGCAAGAATATATCTCCATATTATCAATCATCACATCCTCATATTTTATCCAATATAAAAACTAGATTTCATCCTCCTTGGTGACATTAACCTTAGGCACTTCAAAAATGGGGGGCTTGGTCAATGAGGATTCCCAAGTAGCAAGACAATTATCCACATTAGGAAGGCAAACTTGATCAAAGGGAGGGGGTGGAATAATGGATTTGATAGTCTCTTGAGGAGGGGTAGGAGGGTGAGGGATGACTTCAAATGTCTCTTCCATAAAACCTTCCCCATATGACCTATTTTTTCCCTCATGAGCTACCATTACATCTCCCCACTTAGGGAATGTGGGCTCAAGGATAGCTTCATGTGATTGAGAGGCTAATGAAGGAGTTAAAGATATGTCTAAGAAACTTGGATTTTTTTGAGGTTTGATATCTTGATTGGGAAATGAAAGAGTAGTATTAGAGGGTTTATCTTCCATTGCCATGATCGACTGTGTCAAGACTTGACTAGCCAATTCCCACTCCCTTTTAAGATGAGATTCAAAGTTTAATCTCTTCCTTTCATAATCTTCCTCCAACAAGTGAGCCTGCTCAACCATGATATTTTTATTCTTTGGGATATTTTATTGGATAGGTTTCCAAGAAGGAAAATTTTGGGAAGTATATGAGGAGTTTGGAGTATTAGGGAAAATGGTTGGACTATAATTTTGAATAGGGAAGGATGATACACTTGAAGGTGGATGTTGGGAACTTTGAGGTTGATGAGGTGGGATTTATTCATAAACTCTCAATATTTCCTCTAGATTGAAAATAAAACCACATACATCAAGTATTTCATAGTTAAGGTTAGGTTAATTATCCCTCTCTATGGGTATCCACTCCTTCTTGATTTGTTCCAAGGCATTCCTCACATTCTCAATATAAACATTAGGTATGATCTCACCACAACCATATCTAGTTTCAAGATCTAGCATGTATTCTTGGTAACTAAAGATAGTTATTTTGAAATCAGTAATGGAATGGCTTGGAAGAGGGATACAAACTTGATGGGTATAACCATTTGTAGTATATGTTTGATGAGGATCATGATAAGGCTGGACAAGAACTTGTTCATAGCTAAGAGGAAAAGGTAAGGCTAGACACATCTCCTCAACTTGGGTTAAAATAAGATCAAACTCACCAATATTCATGAATAACTTCACAAAAGAGTGTATAAAAAGAAAACAACTTCAATTGATATACCTAGGATACTCAACCAATAGATGTGTATGTGGAGTCACCATTGATGTTTGTTGAAATTGCCTCCAAAGGCTGAGTCTTGAAGAGAACACCAAAACTCTTCAAGGAATGGACTCAAGATTCCTACCAAGCATACAAAAAACTATTGTCACTTAGATGTACCCTATGAGGAGGTTTTTTAGGCCTTTAATATAAGTGGAAAAATTGGGACATCTCACTTGTTGTGGGTGAGAAAACTTGTGAGATGAACCTCTAGATAAGGTCTAACTCCCTTTTATGTATCATTAAAACACATGTTCCTACTACTAACACTTTAGGATTTGAAAAAAGTTAAGAATAGCATGAAAATTAGCCTAATCTATGAAGGTGATAACCAAATTAGTTTTATGAATTCTAACCACTTGTATTCCACACTTAAGACCAAAGAACCAACTAAAACATACTCTTTCCCAAATCTATACCTTCTTGCATCAATATTACATTGTGGGGTCCTAGATGATATACAGGGTTAGGATGTCTAGAAAAAAGGTCTTGAATGACTCTAATGAAAATAATACTCACTTCAACCATGAATATCTCTTGAAACACTTCACATGCCCTACAAAAAGAGTCTGCAAATAGGTGAAAGAATGAAGCACAATGTTAAGGAATCCATAGTCTTCACTAAATAAATTCAACATTCAAATAGACCACACTATAAATAATCATGAGAGAGGTAAAAAATTAGTCATTTTATTTATTTTAAGGTTATAAAACTGAGTAGGGATTCACCATACTTAGGTGGAATATCAAAACAATGCCAAAATGGCCAACTCTTATAGAGTTTGAGAGAATGAGAGAGAGAAAGAAGTCCAAGGGTCACTTGGACATGTGTCACCAAATGAAAATAAGTTATATTTTCATGTGAAATAAGAATGAGGCAAACCATGCCAATTCAGGATGTACACTTGTCAAATCAAATCATAAGGTGAAAAGTGGCACAAAACTACCAATTTTGCATAAGAAACTACCTACTTGAGTTGCCTACCAAAACTCTTATTTTCCTTGAAAAAATTGAATTATAATGATTTTATAGAATAGGAGGGGTTACAATAAACATCATCCATGTATTGGTATATTCTATGATCATTCCTATTGATTTGGACATGCACAATCATCACTGGTAATTTTCAAAAGGCCTTTTTCCGTGCACCCTTACCACTTGGCACTCCAAACCTTCCAAATATGAAAACCAATTCATAAAAGAGGGATAATGACACCTTTTAAATACTTATAAATCATCATTTACAATAAAAAGTATTTAAAAATCTCCCTTAATCACTTTTCACCACTTTACCCCAAAGCTCACTATTTGGCTCACTAGACTAGCCAAAAGTGAAGGCGTATTTGGAATAATTAGACTGATTTTCAGGATCTGAAGTGAATTTTTGAGTTAGATAAAGTGTATTTATTCCCCTAAAAATTTATTTCACCTTATAACTCCTTCTAAAATTTGTACACCATAAACTCCCCTATTCTTTATGGATCCATAGAAATAATACATGTCTAAAACCTTAATAATTTATTCTAAAACTTTTATTTTATACCCCTAGTCCAATTATCCCTTTAATTTCACTTATGGCCTGATTTCCATCTTCAGGTCTACCAAAGGGTTTTTGAAGGGTTTTAGAGGCTTTTTGGTCTTAGCCTTTGTTCATATCCATTTCACATTTAACCTCCATCCGAATTCCACTGAAGCATCCTCAAGGACTTTTTATAACTATACTAAATTTTTCAAGTTCCCATTCATTAGTTCATAAAAGTTATGAGTGATGGAAGTTGACCTTGAAAATTCATTTGTTACATTCTGTGAAGGTTTTGGTCCATTCCCAGCCCAAATGGCTTTCTTTATGAGTTCCTTTTCCAACCAAATTCACCACACCTCTGAAATTGATCAATTAACATGTTAAAATATATTGGAGATCTTATCAAGACCACAAAAGGAAAATCACCCCTGATTTGGAATAAGGACTATGCCATGTCAACAAGCTTGCTTGCCTTTTAAGACCCAACTTGACATCCCCCTAGATTAATTTAACCTCATATGGCTCTAAAACATCCCATGTGACCCTCAAAACATTTTTCAATAAATTTTAAGGTATGTAAAAGTCTAAAAATGCAAATGAGACCTAGTTGGGATTTTAGGCCTAAGGATTCCTACTAGGCATGCATGCAAACCTCTTAGGTTGGAGCAACATGCGTGCCTACAGACCATATATTAAATTTTTATAGGTTTTTTTTATGTCCCCTCCAGCTTATTCAATAATTAAATTACCCTTCCTGATCTTCTAGTCCAATATTTCATCAATTTTCTCAAAACTAGCACCTTCATGAACACTAAAAGCGACCATATTCTGAGACAAAATAGTGGATTTTTTCCCTAATGATCTTGTAAAAATAATTATTTAAGAGTCATACATATTTCCTAAGGGTATTTGGTACAAAATGTTATCTCTTAACTCCTTCATTTGACCCCTCAACTCTCCAAATTTATAAGGTAGACTTTTTGAAGGTATAGGACTATGAGGGTAGGCAAGGTTGACTTGTGTTTGGAGTTTAAACGAATGGTTTTGGGATTGGTTATGGATTTTATGGGTAATTTTTTATTTAAAAAACCTATCCCAACCATTTATATCTCATTTTATATTCACAACCTTGTCCCATGCTTCAAAAGGCCTCATTTCATGCAATCTTCACCAACACTCAGTGTACGGACTGAGACACCTCTTCTACAAGCCTGTGGGTTTTGAAATCAAGAATTTTGGCCTCAAAAAGGCTATTAATAATTTATTATATCCTTTATAACTCTATTATCATATTTTTTCCTACTATCATATTACATTTGAGCTCTAAAGATCACCCTTTGTTCAAACTAAGACTAATCCTTAATACTGGTTGTAGGTGGTTATTTTTCCATGGCTATAGGTGTATTGGGATGTATTTAAAGATTTAAAATGGGTATTAAAACCTTAATTATTTATCCATAACATAATTTTATGTCATACCATTCACTTAAATTCCTTATGAGCCTCAAAACCTTATCTTCTCATGACTGAGACTGCTCCGTCCAAATATGTTGGTTGTAAGTGCCTATTTTGGCATGGTTATAGGTTGTCAAGATGGTTGATAACCCAAAAAATGTGTGTATAATATATTTTTACATCTATTTTACAACATAAAATATTACATGACTCACTTTGATGATCATATGTACTCTTAATACCACCTCACCTTGATTGTTGCCAACCTTCATACCATGATTGTGTATGCTCACTTTGATTGGTTGTACGTGCCTATTAGGGAATTTGAATATTTTTTGGGAGTATATGGAGTATTATTATATTTATCTTAAATATCTATTACTCATAAAATGGGTTATTTTCTATTTAGGATCCTTCAATGGCATCTTTTGTACCCTCTAATGAAATGTTTCCCTCACTACCCTATGTACCCTATGTACGGATAGGGGATGACCAAGAATGTAATTTGATAAAGTGATCACCTCTCCTACCTTGTGAATGATCAAGACACCTTATTTGAATGTTTGGATATTTTTCACAAACTTGGTTAAATTTAATAACATCCTTATGTGATGTGAACACTAACCTTCCCTTCAAAATCCTGTAGATTACACTGTTTACTTTTAGTGTCTTTTTGCCATTTTGATAGGTCTCAAAGCATCCTTTCCACTTACCCTCTAGCCCCAAAATTTGACATGGATATAATAGGTGAATATGGATACAAGTTAAAGCAAAAAATATGGTAAAATAATACTCCACCAATACTAGCATTATTCCACAAAAGCCTCAGGATCACTGTTTTGAACACATTGGGATTAAGAGCCCAAAAATGGAGTTAACTTTCATTTGAATGAAACTTACTCATATACCACATTAGGCCTATATATCATGATAATTTTGACTCTTTTGGAGTTTTAATGAACAAAATTTATTATACCATGCATTCCAAACTCTTTTTCTCATCTGTACAACCTCTTGATGCCCCTATAGGTTATTTGATTATAGTTATATTTGCTAACAAGGCAAAAAACAAGGAAGGGTAAATTGGAAACTGAACACTATTTTATAATTATATTTAATGAAACATGTTTCAAACATATATCTAAACAAGTTAAAACCTCCATGGAGCTCATTGCATGTTGGGCAAACTTAGGACCTGGACACCCAACTTACAAACTACAAGAAACAAGCACTATAAGAGACCTTCTCAAAAATTGAGTTATATAAGGAAATAAGAATCATGGGAAATGATTTAAAATAATGTATAGACACCTAAAACACACCATCACATCAATATAAATCAATAAAACTTAAAACATGTTCAAAAGGAGACCCCCTCTTCAATACAATTTCCCAAAAAGCTACCTAGAGTGTTAACAATTATTCATAAAGAAAAATGAACCAATCAAAAACTTCTTACCATGAAAATTATGTAAACTAATATTAGTATATAGACCCAAGACCATTCCTCCTAATTCCACCTATACGGTCCATGGTGAGCATTCAAAGTTGAGCCTTCTTTGTATGATAATGGATAAAATGAAATAATGATTTATAGAAGAATTTTTTTGGACTATCCTTGAATTTTGGGAATTTAAATGGGTTTTGGTAGGTGAAGAGACACCCAACCCACGTTTTAAGATACATACCTAATCATGAGAGCTATACAAGTGCCCAAAACTCCCTCAAAACAAGGAAAAACTCACCTTTCTTGATTGCAACTAACCTTGACTACAACTTGACTAATCCTGACTAGATTCTAACCTCTCCCACATTTATTCCCTATTTGGAACTGACCTAATTCCACCTTCCATCTATACAAGTCCTTGAATCTAGCCCAAAATGGGCCCACGAGCTCTTTTTCACATTTAAGGTGGGAGATGAAAATAAATTGCATAAAAAGAGGTTAAAACATGTTAGAAACCATATCATGACCAAAAACACATATTTCAAGCCTTTGACTTCATTTGACCCTATTTGAGTAGGGTTGACTTTCCTTGAATAGGCCAATTCAAGAGGGAAGAACCTCAACCCAGACTAGGACATTAATAAACAAGATATCTAGGACAATATGATAACTCATATGATGTATGTAAACATTATAAAAAGTTAAAAATGATAGGGGTTAACCTCATTTTACTAGAAATCAAATTTGTTCAATAGGTGTCTTAATCACTTTGTATCAAGTAAGCTCACAGTCCCTTGAGTTTAGGGAGGAGTGAAGGAAATGTCAGTGATAAGTAGGGGTGAATGTTAAGTGGTAAACTAATGTGGGTTAGCTCTCCTATAGGTGACCAAAGAGCTATAGTAGATAATTTCATGCCTTATTATGTATATTTATTGATGCAATAAGTTTATCAATGCCATTTATAGGAGTTGATTGTAGCATGATGGGATACTATGTAGACTGATTGATGTGGGAAGTCTACCAATGGAATTTATAAGAGCCAATTGTGTCTTATTTATATTTATATAGAGTTTTATTTATTAATTTTTATATTTTAATAAGTTGCTAAAGTTGGTCAATACGAGAAGATTCAAATGATTATTACTTAGCCATCCTTCAAAGGAGTGGTCTAAAATTTGATTTTTATAGTTGGCTTTTAAGGGAGAAGTCTATTTTAAGCATATTTTAATTAATAATTATCTATCCTTCAAGTAATTAGTTTACAATACTATGACTTTGAATGTGAATTCAGGCATGGATAAGTTTGCTTAGGCTTAAAGGTCTACCCATATAGAGGCAAGACTTTAGCACAAAAGGTTATTGTTAAATGAAAGGAATGGGTTAAGAAATAACTAATCATGGGGTTCCATCTATGGAGAGATGAAAAGTACCCATGAGAACCATGTTATGGGTAAATCCAAGGTATCCATAATTAGTATTAGGTTTTACATGTGATGGATGAATCACATAGTTCTAAGTTGTAGTCAATTTTTTCCAACAAGAAAAGGAAGATTTAGGTGAGAGGGGGAAAAAGGTCTCATGATCCAAGGGATGAGTTTAAGTTAGACATAGAAGTAAGTTCAATCATGTTTAAAAATATAAAATATGTAGATGTGAAATTTTGATTGGCTTAAGTTCTGGTTTACCTTTAAGAGAGGACAAATAGTAAGTACCATATCCATATTTGTGGGTTATAATATAGGTTCCTATCCAATTGAAATTTAACATGCCCTTTTTGGTCTTCTCCATGTTAGTTACATGTTGATTTTATTTAAGGATGGGGTCTCTAATTTTTAATTCTCACTTTTCAAATGTTTTTAATATGCACACTTGATTCACTCTTGATAAATACCAATTAGATTGAGCATGACCAGGCGATGCTCATAAAAAAAATCTAGGCATGTGAGGTGTTCTTACTAATCACTTTAAAAGAGGATTTCATACAAGGATATTCAAAGTGATGGAGTTTTAACTTCAAGAAGAAAGTCTACCTTGGCTCCAAAATGAGGGAGAAAGGTGTAACACCCTTAGCGATTCAGATACTAGTGTGATAGGCCCATAAAGTAAAGGGGATATGGAGGTACTAATCCTGACCAAAAGTACTGACCACCTTTATGAGAATTTTGATGAGGGTATTATTTGAAACTTCTACTTGTCCATTAACTTGTAGATGATAAGGTGGGGAAAAGATTAAATTGATGCCAAAATCATCACAAAGCTCTTGGACTTTCTTGTTTTTAAAATACTTTCCATTATCAATGATGATTTTATGGGGGACACCAAAGTGAAAAATGATGTGGTAATTGATGAAGTCAATGATATTTTCATCTTTAATTAAAATAATTATGATGGGTTCTACCCATTTGGTGAAATATTCTATGGCAGTGATGATATATTGATGTTGTTATAAAGAATGGGGGTTAATTTCCCCAAAAAGGTCAAGGCCCTATTGTGAGAAGTGCCAATAATCTTGAGATACATGAAGACCATGGGGAGGTGCATGATGAATATTATCATGTTGTTGAGACTTGATGCACTTCTTAACATAGTCATAATAGTATTGATTAAGTGTGGGCCAATAGTAGCCTAGGAAAAAAATATGTTTGGTGATAGCTAGGCCACTAAAGTGTCCCCCATAGATGCCATCATGTATTTACTTTATGGCATGAGAAGCCTCATCACTATAGATAAAATAGAGAAAGATGATATTAAAACCTCATTTATAAGGGATTCCTCCTATAGTGGTGTAATGAGAGGTGCCTTGGGTAAAAACTCTATGGGCATTATTTGAAAGATCAGATCGGAGAATGTTGAGGTTAAGGTAATTAACAATTTGATCATACCATATGTCAAAAGGTGATGTTTCCACATTAAAAATTGTGGAAGGTCTAAACTAAGATATGAAGGTGTGATGAAATGATTAATAGTGACAAATAGTTTATATTTGGCTAGTTGTGATGAAATTTGGGAAGCAAGAGATGCCATTATGTCCACAAATTTATTGGTGGATTGAGGAACTAATCGAATGGTGTAATGATCAAATGATTCCAAGATTAAATCTACCAGTTATTTGTACTTCAAGAGGACATCATTTTTGTACTGATAAGATCTATTAATTTGGTTGATGACTAGTTGGGAGTTGCCAAAGACACTGATTATTTTGACTCCCAAGGCTAGAGCAGTTTGGAGACCTATGACCAAAGCGTTGTATTCAACTACATTATTGGTGAAATTGAATTCAAGTTTAAAGGAAAGAGAAATTCATTTTCCATTAAGGGGAATGAGGATTAATCTAGTGCCCCCACTATTTTGGTAATTTGAGCCATTTAAAAACATGGTTATTTGATATGCAGTTTCTTCTTGGGAAAGAGTTGTAATAGACTCATCAAGAAAGGTAAGAGGTATTAGTTGATTATCAGGTAGAGGATATTTGACCAATTAGTCAATAATGACTTGTACTTTAATATACATTTATATAAGAAAATCAAGATCAAACTTAGCTAAAATCATGAGCCACTTAGTCATACATTGGTTTTGATATAGCTTAGAGTACATATACTTGAGAGGGTCAGTGTTAGTAATGACATATGTTTTGTGATTAAGAAGATAATGATAGATCTTGGAGGCTATGAAGACTAAGGCCAGGAAAAGTTTTTTGGGATGGGTATACCAGGTTTCATATTCAATTAGGGTGTGGCTAATGTAATAGATGACATAATATTTATTATATTCATCATGATGCACAAGCGTTGTGTCAAGGGAATGGTTTGTGGTGGAGATATATAGGTAAAAGGGTTGATCATCCTTAGGAGTGGTATGGTTAGGTATATATAGAAGGTACCCCTTGATTGATTCAAAGGCTTGTTAGAATTCTTTGGTCCACTTAAAAGAAACATCCTTATTGAGGATATGGTAAAAGGGTTGGAATTTTTTTGATAGTTGGGAGATAAAGTGTTAGATTGATTGAAGCTTGCCTTCTAGGATGTGAATTTGGGTAAGATTGGTAGGAGGCGGGATCTCCAAAATGGCTCTAACCTTGGTGGGATATATTTCAATTCCATGAAGAGATATGATGAAGCCAAGGATTTTTCTTGATAAGACTCCAAAGATACATTTCTTGAGATTAAGCGAAACATTATAATGGATTAGTCATTTGAATATGATGGCGAGAATAGCTAGGTGGTTCTAGTGATGCAGATAATATACATAGTCCTCAAAAAATTTATGAATAAGGTTATAAAAGATAAAGGTTATGGACCATTGATAGGTTGCACCTATGTTATTTTTTCCAAAGGGCATAACCTGATAGCAAAAATTTCCCCATGGGGTGATAAATGATGTTTTATGTTGATCTTTTGGGGCAATCCAGATTTGATTGTATCCTGAGAAACTATCCATGAGAGATAACATTTCATAGACAACTATGATATTAACAAGTTGGTTGATATTAGGTAGAGGAAAGTCATCTTTATAGAAATAAATATTAAGGTCATGAAAGTTAATGCATAGGTGAAGGCCCCTTATGGGCTTGGTGATGGGAATGATATTAAATTGGTTGAATGAATTTAATGGATAGAAGGCATTGAAGTTCTTATTTGATGAGAAGAGCTATATGGGGAAGCATATGGCAAAGTTTTTGTTAGACTAGCTTAACCTTAGGATGAGTGATGATGTTATGGAGAGAAATAGAGGGATCAATCCCAAGCATATCTTGATATGACCAAGAAAATGTTATGCTATGGTCATGAAGGAAAGAAAGATAGTCTTGCTACTATTTGGGGGTTAAAGATTGGCTGATTTTGATAATGTAAGGGTTCTCTTGAGTTCCCAAGTTGACATCAATGATTGATTCATTTATCATTTTTTGGTTCTTAGGAGGGAGATAATTATGGATAGAGGAATCCCCTATACTAAGGTAGGTGATAATAGGATTGTCATCTTGATGCTAGATGGTGTTGATGGTGGGAGAGTCACATTTAATCATTTTTCAATGAATGAGAGGAATGGTTTTAGTTTGGCCATCCTTGAAATAGGTCAAGGGGCCTAAACTAATAGTGTTGATAAAAAAAAGTTAGCTAAGATGATGTTGGATTCCTCAGATTGGGAAGATGGGGTTGGTGAAGGTGAAATTTCTTAGATAGTGGTAGCAATGGGTTTTGGTGATGTGGGATTTTCTAGTGGTTCATACTTGAGACCAAAGAACTCATGAGGTTTTTGGGTTTTAATAAAATGTAACTCACGAGGTCCTTGTTCATATAGTCCAAGGACAAATCCTTTACAAATGCATTGATAAATGTAGGTTTTGACAAAGGCTAGGTTGCTTAGGTAAGAAAAGTTAGAGATAAAGGGTTGGACACATGGAGTGGTGTTGGGAGCTAGAAGTGGCAATTCAATTCCCCCATAGACAAATTTCATTAAATTTTTGGGATGTGCAAAGGGGACAATGGTTCTAATTTTGGGGTCATAGGAAGGGTAATTTTGAATATTACCATATTTATACAGAGTAGGGAAGGCATCTAAAGCTAAAAATTGATATTCCCCTAGTGAGAGTAATTGAAATGTTGATTATAGGGGGTCTTCCACTAGAATTTTTGATGAAGGAATAGATGAGCTAGTAGATGATTCATGATTATGGTGGGGAAATTTTTTTAAAATGGTAGGCAATGAGGTTGTTTGATTAAAAACTGATTATGAGGTGGATGAAGGAGGAATAAAAACATCATTAGGCTGATATGTCATATTACATGAGGCAAAGGGACCATGATCAAATTTGATCAAAATAACTTGTCCCTCATGGTCACAGTGATGCATCAGTGTAAAGCGAAAGGGACACAACCCATTACATGGATCCAAGGGCATCTACGTAACACATTATACTAGAATCACCCTTGAAAACATAAAATAGTTTAGGAATGGTTTAGGGTCCCAAATAGATGTGGAACACCACATTCCCTAAGGTGGTTACTAGGGTATCATTAAAAGAGAAAAGGACCACTGTACTCTCAAACATGATGTTTATGGGGAGATGAAGTTGGTCATATTCATGGGAGGAGATTATGTTAATACTAGTTACTCCATTAATCATTACCCTTTTGACATGGGTTTGATTGATGTATGTTCTGATAAAGAGTGGGGGATTAGGATCTTTAGTTTGAAAAGGTGGGATTTATGAATCTTGAAAGGTGGCAAGGGAAACTTGGTGGAGGGCCCCAATAAAGGTTGTAAGAGGTTTTGGATCATCTAGTTAGACCTCTATAGAATGTATAGCCTCCATAAATTTTTGATGATGTTTACCTTAGATTATAAATACTCATTTTCACTGGTGTCTAGTGAAGTTGTTTTAGCACAAATCATTTAATAAATGGAGTAGGGTTGGGAGGTAGATCTCCAAAAATGGAAATTTTAGGCTTTGAGGGTTACGAGGGTAGAAATGGAGATGTTTGGGTTTGATTGTTAGGTTGAGAGGTTGAAGGGTAAGTCTAGGGGATGGTTACATTGGTTTTTTTCCTTATCCTTCTATTGGGCATAAGAATGGGTAACCATATAAATGGTGTGGATAAGGGGACTTGATATTTTATTTGGTTCCTCACATTTTATATTAGGTGAGGGTGAGGGATTAGGTGCTTGTTAAATGGGTTGGTTAATTAATGGAGTAGATGATGGGATCAATGATGGTTCTTCTAATAGATAATCTTCATCTAAAAGGCTATGAAAAAGTGTTTAGAGAGCTTTACAATTATTGGTATCATATCCAAGATTCTTATGGTAAAGACAAATTAAATTATCATTGAACTAGGTTGGTTTAGGATAGGTAGGATCAAAAGGTTTTATTGGAGGTAGGCTAATAGAAGAAGTTTTCAACAACCTTTGAGAAATAGTCATGTAGGACTCCAAAAAAGGTGTTGTAGGTAACGGTTTTTGGATTTAAAGAATGAGAACTTTATTGGGCATAGGTTTCTTCATGGAAGCAGTAGTTGGAGGAATGATCTTATTTAGGGGTTTTAGTTGGGTTTGTTTGGATATGATCAGCTTAGGGGTTGGAAACCTAGATGAAAAAGTTTTTGATGATGAAGGTTTTGTTATAGGTGGGAAGGTATATGGGGATAGGTTGTTTAGGAATTATGAAGAACTAGAGGGTTTGATAGTTATAGGTAGAGAAAAAGGAGATGGTTTCTTAGAAGAAAAATAGGTAATGGGGATGGTAAAAGGATAAGATCCTAAAATGGAAGGTAGGTTGGAAGGAGGTGGTATGGGTATATTTCATGGTGGAGGATTGGGTAGTCCTTACTTATTAAGGGACTTAATTAGATTTGGATTTTGTGGGTTTGATGGAGTTAAGTCCAATCTCAAAGGAGGGTGAGTATGACTAGGTATGGGAAGAATCTCTAGGTTCTTAATTGGTTTGGTGAAAGAAGCATAAGGTGACATGGAAATTTTAGATGGAGGTGTTTGAGATGGTTGAATTATAAGTTTATAGGAGGTAGATGGTGGGGTGGTAATAATGGATTTAAGTGTGGACTCAAGTAAATTTAAGGAATTAGACTTGCTTTGATAGGGAAGGCTAAGTCAATGTAAAAAGGTGGCTCTATCAAAGCTTGGCTAGGATGTGAACTCTAAACTTTGGACTAACCTAGACAAAGGCTTATAAATGGGTGTAATTCCTTGATCATTTTTCTCAAATCTTAAGCCCTTGGGTGGAGAAGAAGGAATGGTTTCAGTATTGGTATCTTTGGTGAAAGGCTCTAGAGGTGGTGATTTGATGGATGAGATAATGGTTTCTTAGAGAATGGCCTTGAAAGAGGGCATAGATGGTTCCACAATGGGAGAGGTAGGTATGATTTCTTCTTTGGATTATTCATTCAAATAAGTAGGTAATTCTACCACTTGGATTGGAGGAGTAGAAGAAGTAGTTGAAGTGATGGTTATCTCCTTGGGTGTTTCCACCAAAGGAGGGGTAGATAAAGTTATGGTCACATCAAGTGGAGTGAGAGAGGTGGCTTATTCCTCCTTCTGGGTGATATAAGTAATGATCTCTTAAAAAATGGGCACATCACTAATAAAATTGATTGTATGTGCCTCATGGGAGCTAGATGATTCAGGTTTATTTTCATGATGTTGGGTAGAAGGAGCGTGATTTGGGAAAGGCTTATAAAAAATGTCAAGAGATTGATTAGGAGGTGTATTGGGGTTATCAAAAATGAGATCTCCACTATTAATTAGGTTTTGGACAAGACTTTTAAAGATATTACATATATTAATGTTGTGTCTAATAGTTTGATGAAAGGTGTAATGGTTATTTTCATTATACCACCTCAGTATGAGGTGAGAAGAATCATATTATTGGGGTGGTTTAATTGGTGGAAATTGGATAAGGTTAGTTTTTATTATCTTATCCAAAATAGATGCATATTATTCCTTAATGGGAGTATATTTTCATGGAGGGGCTCATTTTTGAGTTCAATTTTATTGATAAGAAGATTTGGAAGAATTGTTTTGATGTGATTAGTTGATAGTTGGAGGTGGGACAGTTTTTAGAACCACCATATTTGTAGATATTTTGGCCTTAGTATTGTATTGTCTAATGGTTTTGGTAGAGGGAGGGTCATTGGGTTTAAAATTAGAATTCTTTTTCCATATTTTTAATTTCCCTTCATCAATGGCAATGTCTTCAAATGTTTGTGCCAAGGTGAATGCCTCATCAAATGTTTGGAAAGTTTGAACTTGAAGAGTCGTTACAATATGCTTAGAAAAACCCCTAGATAAAATGTCAATTAATTTGGGTTTGGTAAGGTGAAGGAAAGTTTATTGATGAATCCTTTCCATCTAGCCACAAAATCAAAAATTTAGTTGTCATCAAATTGTTTGATAGAATAGAAGCCAGTTATGGAAACCTTTTTAGTTATGTTTATCGAGAAATGTTTTAAAAAGATTTGGGCTAGTTAGGAGGAGAAAATGGAGTATATAGGGAGAGAGATATACCAATCAAGGGAAAGTCTGAATAAGGACATTGGGAAAGTTTGGAGGAGGAGAGCATCATCATATGTGATTAAGTAACAAGAATGATAGAATGCTCTCAAATGTTTTTGGGGATCCTCTTTTCTTTGAAATTTGGAAAATTTGGGAAATTCCCATTGAGGAGGATAAGAGTGAATGGGGACAAATGGATGGATAGGTTCATTGAAAATTTGTTCATAGGATAAAGGTTTATGGGATCCAGAAATAGATGATTCCAAGTTAGTCATTTTATCCATTAACATCTTAATCAAATCTGGCTAAGGTTGGGAAGATGTATATTTGAGGAGTACATTTTATTAGGGTTGAGTGGAAACTATATGAGGATATGTGGTAAAAGGCACTAAAGAGGCCACATATTGGTAACTAGTGATAAGAAGTTGTGATGGTGCCACAAAAAATCCAATTGACACAAATGGTTAAGTAGAAGGTGGTATGTATCCATATTGATAGTTTGTAATAGGTACTTATTGGGGGATGGATGTGGGTTGACTCAAAGGTATGGTTGAGGTGGCAGGTGGAGGTATGGTAGCTTGAGGTTAGGTGGTGATTCTAGTGCTGATAGGTGGAAGTGTTTGAGGTATAAAAAGCACTAGATTCTAAAATGGGGTAGAAGTTGGTGGATTGGTTGTGATAAAGGGAAGGTAATAAGCAGGGGTAGAAGATAACCCCATGGTAGGTGGGGTATAGGTAACTAAAGGAAAATTCAAACCTATATGAGGTGTGGTAGGAGGTGTTTGGTTGGAAGTTGGGATATTGGATTGGACTTGGATAGTGGTGGTGGATGGAATGTTTGAAGGTTGGGTTGAGGTAGTGCCCACCATAAGATGGGATAACATATCATAAGGAGGATATATTGGAGGGGAAAAATCAATAGAGGTATGGTTGGGTAAATTGTTAATATAATGTTGAAGGGTATCCAAATTATTGTCAAAGAAGGTAATGAAGTCTGCATCACCCTCAAAAATAACTTAAATATGGGTAAGAGGGGGAGGAGAATGAGGGGAAGCCTCAACATCAGAAATGTACTCCATTGAGGTAAAAGAGGATGGTATGGGTTGGTTGGTTTGATTTCTCAATCATTGTCTAGTAAAGACCATATGAGAAATTGTGGGATATTATGATGAAACTCACACCCCAAACAAAGATCAACTAAAAATAATTCAAAGAAATTAATGCATACACTAAAAGTGCATTATCCTAGGAATCTTTTTAAATAACTTTTGGCTTATACCTTAAAGAGTGTGAAGAGGGAGTTTGACTTGTAGATAGAGTACTAAAGAGGAAATCTATGGTTAGTTTTAGGTTTTTCAGGTGCTCAAGAGATAAAATTTGTATTGAACTATGATACATGGCATGATATTGGTGCCTACCCCCTCACTTCATGATCTCATAATGATAAGAGTGTCAGGTGATTAGCTAAAACATACCAATTTCAGAGTTTATAGTCAACTAGAGAGCTGAGTTGGTTCCCCCTTAGTGATGAAATCTAAGAAGGATAGCTAGGAGGGGGTAAGGTTGTCTCTAGGTGATGAAATCCTAGTTGAGCCTTGTCTCAAATATGTTTTGATGTGTTAATTACTTTGTGGTTTGGTTTAGTGTGTGAAAACAAATGTGAAAGTTATGATAAATTAATTTGCCTCTTAAGTTACTTGATGAACTAAGATCATCAAGAAATCAATGGATGTAGAAGGTTTATTTTAATCCCAAAAAGAAATTTTTAGATTTCATTTGATGAGCAAAAAATAAAGGAAGAAAATGGAACTACATTCCCACTAGGCATGCCAAAATGTTTTAGTTTATTTTCATCATTTGTTAATTTGAAACTAAATAAAAGAAAACTAGTAATAGGGTGTGTATAATAATACCTGGTAGAATACACCTGTGAATCTAGACGAATGTGGGAACTCATCTTTGGCTAGGAAGGAATAACCTACAAATCATAAGAGACACTTGAAAGGGGATTGTTAGATGGTTGGTTGAGTGGATCACCTAGCGAGGGCTAGATCCAAGAAGCAAATCACTTTCTGGGAGGCTGTCATCCACTTGTTATGATAATCAAGTCTAAAAGGATAAAAAGAAATGAAACTTGCATTGAATGATATAAATGTAAATATATGTGAGGAAGAAAAGATAAATTACTTACTAATAGAAAATGATTAAACATTATGCTAAAGTGGTTAGGGTCTGGTCCAAAAAATTAGGAAAGGTTTTGTGGTTAGAGGGAAACATAGAAAGTGGAGTTTTGTCTAAGGCAAAGGGTTGAAAAAAACTTGCTAGAAAATTATGCCACAGTGAACCATCGATGGTTAGGGGAACCATATGTAGTTAAGGCAAATCATCAAAAATTGGGAAACCATCAGTTGTTGAGGAAAACCATCAGTGGTTAAGGCAAATCATTGGTAATTGGCAAACCATCAATAGTTACCTATGTAATTCTAGAAGTGGTCAGAATAGAAAGTATAGACTAGGATTTTAGGCTAGCAAAGGTTTGGTTATGAGATAGGAAGGTGGAAATAGGATACTAATAACTCATATAGATTAGATGGATTAGGAATAGGATAGATTAAAATAAATGAACATAGAATACCTAAAATTTAGTGAGGAAATCCCAGAGTGATTCAACCAAAGTAACAATACTTTGGGCCTTCAAATGCAATTTTGACAGAGCTTCAGGTTGCCAATAATATTTATTACTAAAAGGATGTTGGATACCTACAAGAGACCTTGAATTCAAAATACTCTATTCTAGATCCACATGAACTCCCTCCTCTTTTATTTTTATAAGTAGAGGTTACTATTTTCAATAGAGGAAGTTACTAATCTGATCAATGATAAAGTTTCCAAATCCTATAGCTTTTAAAATCTTGTTTTAAAGGTAAATTTCCATTATAGGAGTTATTCATCTCACACAAGAGTTGGAAATGCTTTAAAATTTTTAATGTGGAATTGGGGACCTAGCCATCAATGGTTAGGCTAACCATTGATGGTTATCCAAACCGTTAATAGTCAAGGGATCAAAGAGGTTTGGTGAAAAAAGGGCGAATTAAATGATGTGTTAGGTTGGGGGGGTTATGAAGTTGAGTTATAAACAAGCCTAATGTATTAGGTGGTTCACTAGACATGAGTTCATGCAAAGGTCCAAAGCATCATGACATCAAAAACTATCATCTGCAATTTTTAGGTGTCTACACTAACATCCCTAGGTCTGAGTCCCTCTTTGATGAAAGATGTGAGTGTTGAAAGTGGTAGTTCAAGGTGACTTCATATTACTGTATAACTCAAGAGGGTCTTAAGACCAAACATGATATTTTATTATTTTCTTATGCCTAAAACACTCTTCATAAGACTTATAACATCACTTCACACCTTCTCATGATCCTTAATTTTCTTGTGGGGTCTAGGTTAATCACCAATATTGAGGTGAGGTCTTGAGTATTCAAAGATAACTCTAGGCCTAATAAGCTTAGACTGAGTCCTAGGGTTCTAGTTTACCTATAGATAGTCACTGATAGTTTCAATACCCTTATGGGATGCATTTATAATTATTTCCACTCTATGTAATTTCCTCAATCTATGTTGACCATCATATTTTCCTCTTTCCTCTCATAAGTCTACCTCAAATGCCATTGTCTAGACTAAGTGTTTGATGAGTTGGGTTAGAGACCCTGGGTGGGATTTTATTCCTTTCCCTAATGTGTTGATGGATTTTTGATCTTGTGTATCATGTTATATGACTTGAAAACACTCTTATGATCATGTATTCTTTTAAATCTATCCTCTATATACCCTCATCTCCTTATTTAGGGTTTATGAGTAGTTAGGTCTATATAGCCCTAAGGGATGGGTTTGGAGGTATTACTACCTCAACTAAGATTATCACCCTTATATAAACCTTATCATATTTTTATCACTACATTTATTGATTTATTCAAATCTCTAACAACCTCAATACATGTATATGCCTTCAACTATGAGGTACAAGCTTGTAGATACCAATTTAGGCCTATTAGGCCTAATAGGCCATCAAGATCTGTTTACCAATCTCAAAGATTAAAACCTATTAATTGTAAATATAGATATCATTTCAATAAAAAGGTTATATACCACGTTTCATCTCTATGATTTACCTCTTTATAGGATTCTATACTTTTACCATCTTATTTTCAAGGTTCTATCTATAAGTGATAATCCTGCATTTTGATTGAGTTCTTATGTGAGGGGTAGGATCTTATCCTTCATGTCAAATATTCTCCACTCACCATCATTAATAATCATTTTCATGGTTTTTATCAATCTTAATACACTCTCTTCACCTTGAAGTCACTCTAAAATAGGGTTGATGCTCAAGTTGTCTTTCATCTATAGTCAAGCCTGTAGGTGTTGAGATGAGTATCCTTGGCTGTGTGAGCTCATTTGAAGGATGAATTATTTTATTTATGATATTTTTATCACTTATAAACTATTATTTTATTTTATATGATCTCCATAACCTAATCCACTCATATCACATTGAAGTCTTCTTAGGGGTGGGCTCTTAAGCTCAACTTTCCCTCAACCTACAGTCATGCCTTTCAGTGGTAATCCTAGGCCTCTTGATTATGTGTGTCCACTTGGTAGGTAACTTGGTATTCCCATAAATATTTAATTCCACCAATAGGATGATTACATTTAATTTATTCCATTTTATCTTCTAAAGATCGTAAAACCTCAAAACTCCATTAGTAACTCCAACATTGCAGTCATAGTCAATGTGTTCTCAAAAGAAATCTTGACTGAGTAGGTCATCCTAGTTGGGTTAATGGTTTTGGTCCTTGTATTCACCTCCTCAGTACATAATTTTTTATAGGTATTCATAACTATTCATATCCCTCAATATTTCTCACACCTATTGTTCTCTTTCTAATAGTGGCTAATTTACGTACTCAGTCTACCCCAACAAGCTTGTAGGTGCCTAGATATGGACTTATCTCTGAAGGGCTTAAGGATGAAAATGGATTTAGTATAGGATAGTGAGGTAAAATAGGTAATTTATCAAATATAATTAATTATATTTCAAACTCATGTGTGTCTTTGTAATAACCTAATAATTCTTACATCTACCTCATTCTCATTTGCAAGGAATCACCTTAGACATAATGCACATGGTAGTTATCTTGGAAATAAGACTCCAAGGAGTGGTCTAATGAATTATATAAGTATTTAAAGTTAGATAATGATTTTTATTACTAAAATAAACCATCACCTACTTTAAAACATCCCTCTCTTTTGTATCCATGCCTTGAATGCTTTACAACATACATGAACTTATCTGCAATCTATAAATGGAGAGAACCTAAAGATTTTTTGCTCCCACACCCTCACACGTGTGAAAAAAGGGTGGGGAATACCATGGAAGGACCTTTTTGACTTTTATAACACACCCAAAAACACAAATTTTTAAATCCATCTCAAGATTGCCTAATACTGATGTAAATTTGACCCTTGCACAAATAAAGAAGGCTTTTTGACTGCCTATATTCTTAATTATTGTTCATAGAGTATAGGCCATGAATTTGAATACCAATGAAAATAATTGGAATGTAAATATACTCCCTTACTCTTCCCAAGATATTATCTCCTCATTTTCTCTCTCTTGTATGGACTAAGGAAAAACTTGAGAATTTGTCCAAGTCTACAAAAGATCTCAATGGATAAGTGAGATGATTTTGGGCTTGTTTTGCATCTTTTAGAATATAAAATAATATAAGGTACCTAACACAAACTTTGAGTGAAATTTATGACCTCCCTCTATATGTACCTAACCATACAAATCCATATAACTTGCAAAACTATTACAAACCACCCTATTTTCCTACATTTATTCATGTTTCAGACCTTTGAATGACATTAGAGGGAAAAGGGATGGAAAATAGAAGTCAAACAACATTTAAAAATAAGTGGTATGGTTTGGGGAGTTGAAGGTGTGTACTTTCCCATGTGTGGGATCCATTTGGTGAGTGGGAAGTGAATTTGACACCTAAAATAAACTCTTTTGATGTGAAACCAACCTATGATGGCTTTATAATGGCTATGGTACCCCCTTTATATTCTTATAATGTAATTTTCATAGAAAAATTTCCCTTTTTCAAAAGTTTTTTAATGAAATGTGTATAATATGAGGTGTTTGATGACCATTTGATGGCTTTAGTGGGGTTATGAAGGCTTGAAATAATTTTGAATGAATAAACCATTAACAATGACCTTGAATACATCATTAAAATTTCATATTATGACTTTTAAAAAGGGTTGAACACCTATACATCTTTCCAATAAAGTTATCTCTTCAAGGAATGTCATAAAATAGGCCTAAAACCATAAGAATTAACAACCTTATTTTCTCTAAAATACTTTCACTTTTGCTAGGAAACCTTAATCTTATAAAATAATGTTTAAACCACCTTCAAGACTTCATGAGACATATAACACCTTTATAATCACTTCAAGGACCATCATGATAGCTTGACACATTCTCTAAAGTCCTAAAATAGCTATGGCATGTGGACACTTTTGACAATTATAAAACATATATTAACACCTTGAACAAGACTAAAGAGGTTCAAAATGAGACCAAAGAAGACACCACCATGAAAGAAGATCAATAATAAATCTTGTATCAATGTCATGGGGATGTTTTGGATTGTAGGGGTTGAAATTTGGCTTGAGAGGCCACAATGTCAACACCTTTTGGTAACTCATAGGGTTGACCAACCTGCTGGTCAAGAGAAACCAAAATCTCTTCATGACAACGACAAGAATCATTCATGACATCATGACTTGGATGACCATATTTTTGAACTACCAAATAGACCTAGTACCTTATAACACCTATAAGACTACAATAGAAACCACACATAAGGAAACAGACATAAAGAAAAAAAACTAACACCCAATAAACCACGCCTAACAAGATAACCAAGAAATAAAGGCAATAAATTATCCACACTTGTGTTGACACTTATTAAAACAAGATAATAAAAACTATAAACAAATAACCTAATACAAATCTATTATCATCACCATTATTAAATGGAAAACTTCTTTGATCACCATGACACCATGAGTTTTGGTTTTCATGTATTTACTAGAGTCTAATCAAGCATTGCTCACTAAATGAGGACTTCCACTTGTAACTAGAGACATTGGAATGCTCATAGCCTCTTAGAGGAAAATTAGATTTTTTGGCTCCACACTTAGGTGCATAAGTTGGGCATGTTAATCCAACATCCAATCATAGTCTTTACAAACTTGCCTTATTTGCATCAAAAAATTTATTTTTGCCTCAATCATGGGATGCTCTTGATTTGTCATTCTCGCATGTAGTGATTCTCCTGATAACCTAGCTGGTATGCCTTAGTTTGTGTCTTCATTATACTCTATCTATGTTGGTGACTTGTCAAGGTCTTTAACCTCCCTATAAGTGTCCAATAATTGATTTCATATATAACCAAGGTCGTCATGGTTTACATCTTGATCCTCATGAGGCATAATAAAGGAAAAAAATTCTTCACTTCATTTATGTTTAGGAGTGTCAACTAAAGGTACTATTGTATAAAACATTCCAATAGCTGGAGCATCCTCAATCTACCCCATAGGAGATGTAAGTACATAAGGGTTAGATGTTCATTACAAATGTTTATATACTATTGCCAAATATCCTCACCATCTTATTGACATCCCATATGATCATCATCATACTTAACTATCTCATCCACTATTGGAATCTCATGCCCATTAACAAAATAATCTTGGCAGCCAAGAATTGGTCCTTTATCTTAAATTAAACTAGAAGCTTCTTGAACACATACCTTTTATTGAAAATTTTAATACTCTTGAAGGTTATTTCCTTGAGTTGTAGCTACTGAAAGCTAAAAAAATACTTCACTTTCCCACTCCTTGGGACCGTGATGACAAAGAGTGATTTTCATTTCATAGAGATCTTGGAAAAAACCATGTTCTTGTCCAAATAAAACATATTTTTATTGTGACTCATATTTTATCCAAGTAACATCTTGAATCTCACCCTATCTTATATTATGGTATACTGATTCATTTTTCTCTTTTTCAAGAGGTGTCCCAATGGTGATCTCTTCTTCTAGCTTATGTTCATCACCTTCATAATATATCACTATAGTTAGATCTTATTCAATTGTCTCATAAAGTATAGGCTCATTCTCAAGGAGTGGCATCGAATATCCTTGAAAGATTTCAAGAAGAGAAGTCAAATCCAATGGTGTTGTATATGATTTATTATACTCATTGAACATCTCACATTTGGAAACCATCACCTCTTCTTTCTTATGAACATTGCCTTTAATAGATTTCCATGATGGAAATGCTTTATATTATTTAGGATGGAGGGGTAGGATCTAATTAGTTTCATATTTTCCTTTCACTAAAACACCTTAGCTTAATTTTGAGTCACCTTCCTTTCTCCATGACATTACTACTTGGTTCCAAGTTAGAACCTTATATATAGGAGCCTCTTCTATTGTATATGTTGTAGCTTTGGTTATGAATGAAAGTATCTTCATCTGAGATGGAATTGCTTCTAGTGCTACCACTGATTGAGCTAGATGTTTCTTTTCAAGTTCAACTTGTCTATCAAGGTGGGCCTCAAAGTCAAGTCTGGTCTGATCACTGATATCTTCAAATTGATGGGAAAGGGGGTGGGATTGAAAAGTTTGATTTGGACCATGAAACTTAGTCCTATTCACACACACTCCCTCCCCTTTTACAATCTCTCTTAAAATATCTTCTAGGCAAGAAAGGATTGAGGGATTTGTGAATAACTTAGAAATTTTTGACACTCACTTTCCTTATACTTTTGAGGGATGATGGGAAGCTAAACAAAGGACTAATAAGGATAATTATAATGAACTTGTTTTCCCTCATGCACTACTAATCTCTCTTCTATTTTTGAAATTGTACCAACTATATACAACATGTTACTATTGGTCCCTAAATGAACCTCTCTCATAATAAATTCCAACTCTTTCTTGGCCTGCTACAATGAGGCTCCCATGCTCTTGATTAGGCAACTAGAGGGCTCTTGACCATACCCTGTCTATGTGTTAATCCCCACCATGTTCCTCTCATATACCAATAAGGTTTGATTAAGGATTGAAATGGATTGGCTTGAAACATGGATAAACTAACTAGGGTGATCAAGAGGATAGGTCAGTTACTAAGGAGATTGGTATTGCTCACAAGGTGGTTGAAAATCTTAACAATATATAGGGTCAGTATAGGGATATTAGGGTTTAATATAGTGTTGATAGGGGTCATAAGGTTAATGATAATGAGGTGTTTGATAGAATTACACTCCATATTCATCCATTACACATCATGATACAACTCCAAATAAAATTAAACTACCAATACTAGTTTCTCTTCCCCCTGAGATGATGACCTTATGATATCTCTTTGCATGAAAAATGACTACAAAACCTATTACTGAGGTGATTAAATCTCTCTGAGATGGCCAAGTATTGTAAGTGAATACTCTAATGCTTGAATTTGGTTCCACCCTATATGATAGAACTATTAACACTATAACCTATACCCTAAGAGGAGGTTGTTCAATCCTACCTCCAAGGTTGGGGTAACATGGGAATATACCAAGGATGTGGGTGACCTATGGTTGGGCTAAACCTCTAGTTTATGGTACAAGCTCCCTTGGTGCATATATTATAAATCAAAATCACTAAGACGTAATGATTGGGGTAAAAAGGGATATAAATAAAGAATAAAAGGAAACCTATACTCAAGATGGTGATTCACCAATATCATTGTCCACTCTGTTTGAAATATAACAAAACTAATTGAACAAACTTGAACTAAAACTCTCTCTCTCTAAGTCTTCTATGTAATAGTGTTTCACATGAAGGTCATGGTAGATGGTTATAACATGGAGGTGATATATAAGAGGCCTATCTTTGAGACACTTCTAAAAAGGATACATTTTTAAATATGATTACCGACCTTTGACACATCACATGACCTGCATAAGACAACCTACTAGTATCTAGGTGTGGTAAGGACCTTCAAAGTGAGAAATTTTACCACTTATACATATAAAAATAATAATATACACACTAGATACTAATAAAAAATAATTTTCAATATTCCATTAACAATCCAAGAGGTTTATAAGATACAAATCTAGGTAAAGTTTCCTCATACCTAGGTGAGGGATGGTTACCATGGCCTTAAGGTCTGAATATATAGAATAATGAGAAGAGAATGAGAGGTGAATTGGTGTGGATGTGCATATAATAGGTCATGAATGACCATAGTCTAGTCATATAAAAATTACATTATCTATAATAGTCCTCCTATGTCTCTCCATGCATTGGTGTTCTTCAATGGTCCCTTTAGGCATTGAGGTGGAGTGGTGTAGGATGGGTCAGACTTGTTTGACCTATTTTAAATCATTTCCATTCCAAAATATATTTAATAACCCTCTCCTCATGATAATTAAAAACATTAGAGTAATTTAATTAAGTTCTCATGAAGCATCTAGCACCCTATCTTCCTTTCGTGCATGTTGACTAAGCTTGGTAACTATCATTGTTCCTCCATAATGGCTATGAGTAGTGTCTACTTGACCTTATTCATCAATTACATGGGTATTTTACCCTTCATTGACCTTATATCATCCCTTTTACACCATTATTATTTTTCTTATTTTTCCAAGTAGGTATCTTAGGTAATTAGACCTAATCTTCTTGTTTATTGCTTAAATGGCCATGAAACCTACATAAGGCCTTAATAATAGGAAATATGGACATTAATAAATTATTAATGAACATGTCATACCAATATTTACTCTTTTCAAGTATCTCACATCTATAATTTATCTTTACTTAGGTGGCTAAGCTACCTTTATTAGCTTCTATAGACTAATTATTTGGAAAGGACTTGCAAAAGCATTTAAAATAATATTTGTGAATAATAATGGATTTTAAAATGTGGAAAAAGTCTCAAACTACCCATTCCAATGATTGTTAACCCTTTATCAGGTTATGTACCCTACAAACATCACTAAATCTTATAAAAATTTATTTTTAGGGTATTTATACACCTATCTATATAACCTAGTTCTATGAGCAGGGCCTCTTTTGAGTGGACTATTTGATTCAGGTGTTCTTGGGGTTATTTTACTACAACTAGATTTTAATTATTCACTATATTATTAATTGGGTCATTACTAGGTTTAAGTAGGGTTTTAGAGGTCCACCATCTTAATGATGGTTCATAAAGTACAGAAGTCAAATCCCAAAATTATGGCCATGGATGTTGAGTATATAGAACCCCATAAAACCCCTAAATTTTTATTTTCCCCATACAACTTTAATGGAGAGAAATGAGTGAAATTTGGCAGATTTCCATTCCTTAGCAAGATTTTTGAACCTAGTTGAAGTCTTAGTGATGATTAATAAAGATGGGCCCCTAAAACCACCTCTCTCATTTATGGATATTGATTCCATAGGGTTTCCAAACTTCCCATAGTATATCTAGGTATGATCAATTCTATGATTAAATATGTGAGTGTCGAAATTGGTAGTTTGAGGTGATTGCTTAGGACTATGTAACTTGAGAGGGGTATTAAGACCAAACTTGACATTTTATCACTTTCCTCTAATTGAAAAACTCTCCATAGTACCTGTTGTCACCAAATATTTCACCCTTAAAGAGGGTGTTCAATCCTCTTCCATATTTTGGAAACATGGGAATACTTTTAGGTATGTGGATTTAACTATAGTAGAAGTAGACCTCTAGGTTAAAGGGCTAGCTCCTTGCATTTAATTTGAAATGATTATCCCCTAACTAACTAGTTATTTATGTGGAAAATAGTTAGAAGTTACATGAATTTAAATTAATCTAAGGGGGTGATACACCAATATTATTTCCGAATGACCATCATACTTATTTCACTAAGAAACAAGGAATACAAACTAGCTTCCAAGTCTTATGGGGTTCAAACATAAGTACTTCAAGATAGAGGTGATGTGCATGAGAAAACACATGGTAAGTGAGCCAGAGGGAAAATTTCACACTCTAAGAACAAATTTACACTTTAAATGATCTTAACACACTTGAATACACTTCATATGACTATTAGAACTCTTGTGTAGACATGAAAGGATAATGCAAGCAAGGATAGAATATTATCACTAACTCCACCATACATTACTTTGAAAACTTAGGGAATTGCTTATGAACTCAAAAAAAAAACATATATTAATTATTAAAATTCAAAATACAATGTCATTCTAGTAGGAATTCATCATACATTGTGTGGTATTATCTTACAAGAGCCAAAATGGCTACTACTTATATAATTGGAGAGATAAGTGAGAAGAGAGAAGTATAAGAGTCATAAGAACACTTATAAAATTAAAAGGAGGATTTATAAAAAAATATGAGAATGAATTATTAAATATAACATGAAAGATCTCATATGACAAATGTCCCTCAAAGTCATGAAACTCCTAAAATGTGGTGTAAGACTCCTTTTGCTTGCTCAAAAAAATACCTTCATCATTTTTCCATTTTATAACATCTCAAAAATAACTACAGATATATTTAATTATTTAAATAATTGGGATGGATTATATACATTCTCCATCATGCATTGGTTTCATCCGTAATCATCAATATTCTTCTACATATGAGTTATCATTGCCTGCAGTCCAAATAACTCCTCTTTCACTCACCTTGTAAACTTGGCACCAAGGTTGTATTAAGTTTCCAAATATTATCCATACATAGGAGTCTATGACACATTTTATGATCCATAATGGCCTTATATTCCTTATCAAATCCTTAAAAAATCTCCCACTTAAAGTTTTCACTCTCTTAATAGCTTGTGCACTATCTCAGTTTTGACTCACTAAGATCAAGGCACTTGTAGAACTTAGGAACTTAAATGAGAAAATAAATGAATATTTTTAGATATTTTAAGTCCAAATATCTCTTCCAAATTAAATTATATCTCTTAAAACCCTTCCATACCTACAAGACACCAAAACAATCAAAGAAATCCAATTTTCACCTTGTACATACAAGTAGGGTAGAACTCAAGTTAATGAGGAGGATCCCTAGAGAGTCATATGAAACATTAAATCATATAAAAATCCATTAAATTTCATATAGATTCCTCTCTTACTTCATATTCCCAATTAGGTCTTTGTCAAGGGTTTGTGAGGGCTTAGAGTAGTTTTGACCTCTAATGATTGTTCATAAATGTTTGATGTTCAAACCCTAGGAAAATTATTCAAATTGAAATTTGGGGACCTTATATATCATTTCCTTCCTCCTTAGGCTCTCATGAACAACCTCTAAGTAGGTATGAGCATCCTAAGTTGGCCTCTTAGGCTTTATTCTTCATTCTACATAGGTTGTGGTGGTATTAATCCAAAATGTGGCTTCCCTATGATCTCCTCTACATTAAAATATATCAAACACATCTTATATCTCTCCAAGTAGGTATTATAATTATTTTAAATTATCATATGATTTTATAAATGAAAATGACCCCCTATTGGGCTTTAGGCCTATATGAGACCTAATAGGTCTATCTATTCTCATGTGAGTTTGGACCATTATGTTGTGTTTCAAGAATATTTGTATTTATATTTATGTTTTTTCATGTATATCACATCTCTCCACACCTTATTTAAAGGTTCATGTAGCTTCCAATTTAACCTCATAGGATTTACCCTCTAAACCTGTAGACTTGTACCCTTAGGGAGTACCCTCTATCTTAAACAAAATAGAGGAAACTTACCATATTTACACAAACAAAATTAATGTATATTGGGCTTCTCCAAGTGATTTATATTCCATGTACGAATTATTATATCTTGATCATATGTCTATCACATTTAAATGCATCAAAACTTAAAACAAACATGTGGAAATTATTGACTGTGTGTTGCCTTTGAAGACCTCTCCATGTTCTAATTTCATTGATATTAGAGTGTCGTTAGATGATAATTATCATATTTAATGTGTTTAAAATGTTCAAAAATTTACTATCACCCATTATTGCACCCTTAACCCATATCATTTTTCCATTAGGCTTGAATGATAGGCTGACTATGTGTCTTACTTGAAATAGGCACATGTAGGTGCATATTACATGGTTGAAGCATTAAGATATTACCTAAATATGATATTAAGGTCTCTATTATATTTTTAAAACCATTTTTACTTTTTCCATCTATATCCATGCTATGCTAACTACTATGTTCATGTTCTTAGATCACTGTGTATATAGTCAACTATACTTGACTATATTAGAGAAAAAGTGGAGTCCTATAGGTGAATATCATCTTTGAAACATATGTCACATGTTTTTTTATCCATTTATGACCTTTGGAGAAATTTTACACTAGTAAGTGTTTGTATTTCTATTTCTAAGCTCACCTCAGAGACCTATGAGAGCTTATAGTCAATTGGAGGTGAGTTATTTCAGGGCAAAGGACACATTTAGGTGAATATATAGACCATAAAATAGTAATATAACCTTAATTTATTATATTTGGATCTTAATATCCCATCTCAATTTATTAGAGTCACTTGTCAAGGTGATAGGTTCTTGTATTTCCATGTTTGGGTGTAAGGCCACTTTAGAAGTTCCAATCCTATAAAATACACTTAAAAAATACAATAAACAAATTCATGATTTTGAGGTCTCTAAACACTAATTTAAACTATTCACACACCCTCTTTATATTGTAGGGTTATACCTATATGATATGGTTATAGGGTAGATGCATAAATACTCATCTAGGCATCATGCCTGTCTATCATATTACATCAACAAAAGGTCCTAGGGCGTTATTTTGAGAATTTTAGAGATTTTATCCTTGAACTTAGATCCTTCATATTTGAACATGGTTCTTGATCCTACTTTCCTATTTAATTATTCAAACATGAATATCATGGTCTCTTAGCATCTTAATACCTCAATATAGTTTCAAACATGTCCAATTTTATCCATTAAGCATTCTTAGATTTTTGTGTATGCATGTAGATGCACTCACAATAGTATATAAGGTAGTGAAGGTCACTTATAGACTTTTAATAGAATGTGACCTTAAAATATACCTTCCAAGAATCTCCATATTATTTAAACATGATGAAGTCATCAAAACTTGTTTGAACATCTACCATAATACACTTGAACTCTCTATAAGGCCACCTTTAAGTACACATCTCAGGTTGTAGGGAAGTGAAGGTGAGATGATCGATGTGGTAATTTTATATGAAATTTAAATGAATTTTAGACCATCTTAACACCTTAAAATTTATATTTTTCATCATGGATAACCTCAATCAATCAAATGTTCTCTTTCAATATTATTGGCATTTGTGAGGCACCTATAGGCATGCATTAAGTTGTAGATAGGCAGTGAGTATGGAGACATGACCAATGCACATGGTGAAGGATAGTCAAAATAATCATAACTCCTTAAATATATTAAATTTAAACTTAAATCATAAGGAGTTTTAAAAAAATTAAATACCCTATCTCAATGTGGTATGTTCCTTTTAAGGCACCTATAGATGCTCATTCAATGGGTTGATTGCATATGTGTGTTATGTGTGACTATCACAGTCCCTTATGTATGTATTTTAGAGAACTTGTCTTATTTGATTATGCTTCAATAATGTATCAACACCCATTGGACACTTCATAACATTTCCATGACTGTGATAAGAGCTTCAAACACCATGATTGTAAGTGAAAGTGGATAGAGAGCTAACTGTGTCTTACACTTTGATAATTAACCTCCATGAATATTGATCTTGAGAGACTAAAATTGGAAGGAGGATAATTTTCATGACATTAAAAACATGAATTACAACATATATCACTCACATGAAGCCATTGTAGAGAAGGAAATATTTTACAAGTAGTAAAATCTGACTGTAACCTCACATGTTGACACCTTCCTATGATTTGGAGTATTTGACCCATAAAACCACTTCCAATAATGAAACCAAACATGGAAAACATGAGATAAGGAATCTAAAATCCTCTATAAATAAATTCATAATTTAAGTTATACAAACTATCTCAAATAAGAGCAAAACATGTAGGGTGTGGGAAATAATAAGTAGAAATGTATAGTCAACTTGTTAAAGATGGTTCTGTTGGCCAAATTTAGCCTACATATAAAAATTTGCCTATTTGTGGTCTGAGAAATAAGTAGATTCATGTTTGAGTAAGTGATCTAATGGTCGAAAGAGTAGATAGACTTCATGAAGATCTCATATAACTTAAAAACTTTTGAAACACTTTAAGAAAGCTTAAAGTGTAAATTTGGTGATCTTAAAGAACCAAACTATCATGGCACATCATGTAGGAATAAATAGGTTAGTTTGATTGTGAATTTCATAAGTGAACTTGAGAATTCAACCTAGGTTGAATAATTACATAAAATTGGTGTATTTTATGCTAAGGTCATTCCATTAAAATTTGGTGTCTTGATGTATTTTATATCTTAAGGTACAAGCTTTCAAAAATGATCTATCAGTGTGGGACATGTCTAGGGATATCAAGTTAAATCCATAGGAAATAGTCATTTTAATTCAAAAATATTCAAAGGATATCAAGAGTTAATGTAGTGATACTAAATGTCAAAATATTACTTGATTAGAGCATGGATCAATTGTACATAGATAATAGCTTGAGTCAATGGGATCATAAAGACTAACGACATGAGTTAAATCATATAAATCAAGATCAATGATGAGATCATGGTTAACAAGTTAGAAAATATTCAAATTGAATGCATTAATGATAATTTTCATGATTAAAACAACTTAGTGGATCAATGATGCATGTTTAATTTGGTAAATCCAATATCCATGGTACACATTTAATCATGAAAATAAAATTGATAGTGTTCATAAGGTCAATAAGTCAATGAGGCTAGATTTCATGCAAGGCCAACATGTGGTATAAGCACATTAACCAGATGCAGACTGATAGAAAGGTATATAGGAAACATGTAAAACTATTTAATGTCACATTCTCAAAAGTGAAGTTAAAGACCAACATATGGCTATGAAGTGGCATAATCTAGAAAGTGATAAAAGATCAATAGCAATGTTGAAAATCAAAAATAGGAGACTCTAAAGTAGATTGATAGATAAAATTTGATCAAAGTTTTAGGGGCCATGAGATGAGGATACATGTCCAAGAGATGGTGGTTATATTTTCAAAATATGATAAGCAGTCTAAGGGAGATGCCACATAGGGAGACATGTTGGATAAAATAAATTCACCACCTAGGTAGTAAAATGAATAAATGCAAGATCAAAATGTGATTTGGGTTACCAGAGCAAACCCTATAAAGTCAAGTATGCCATTAAATCTTGGCTAAACCTCTCAAAATCCCTCAAGCATAATTTTTATGTCTTGCTCACAATCAAGGGATTATGTAGACTATGGATCTTCATTAAGATTATTACTATGTGAAAACCAATAAATGGGATTGGTTTTCATCAATAGTAGACCTATGTTCAAGTTTTTAAGTAGGGGTAGAATGGTGACTATGAAAGGAACATCGAAAAGGACACCAGATAATGATTTTAGGTAGTTATAAAATAATGTAAAGGACATATCAAGATGAAGGATGGTGCTACAAGCTCATTAAGTAAATTTAAGAGAGATATGGTGGTTGGAAAGTGTAGGTGGAGAATTAAATTAAGTTTTAAGGTCTTTGGGTACTTTTTCCTTTGAATTAGATCATGACTCAACACCTTCAACAAGTTCTTGTCTTCTAGTGTGTATATAAGCCAATAAGAGGCTTAATAAGACATTTTTGAGATAATGAATGGTTAATTGGGAGGAGGATTAATGATAATAAATAAAAAGGTGGTTTTGACTCCATCAAAGTTATTTGACCTCATTTATTGATTATTTTTTTCTCTCTTCCCTCTCTTACTCTTCCTTTCTCTATATCTCCCATTTTCTTCCCCATTTGATATATAGATACTCACATTTTTGGGAGTATGAGGAATCTCTAAGATATCTTGAGACAAGAGACTCTTAGGGTTATTTGATAGGGCTAGACCTTGTCAGAATTTGTATGAAAGACCTATAGAAAAAATAAATACTTTCTTTACCAATCTCTTGCCTTTGTGTTTAACAAAGCTTGTGCATGATGGCATTGTGAAGGAGTTTCTTCCATGTCTATTATCCTTATTTATTTCCTATTTTAGGGTTTTTCAAGATATTTTTAGATTTTAACCCATGATATTTCCACCATTAATGTAGGACTAGTGTGAATCTTATAATTCTTCCTTATTTCATTCATTACTTGTGAGCATAGTTTGTGAAATACTTATGCAATCAGCTAGTTTGTGAGGTTATGTGAGCTAGCATTGTCTTATGCTTCATTAGTTTTTATTTCATGCTTATGCAAATCCCCATTTTAATTTGGTGATAATATTTTTAAATATTTTAGTAACCCTTTATCTCCCTCTCTATCCCTTTTCCTAGTAGAATCTTTAGTCTAGGTGATCCATCAAGAGGAAACCAGCCTTATCCAGAGGTTCAACCCCAATATAAGATACCCATAACATGAGGTTGTTCCAATATTATGGATGGGAGTGGGAAAGCCTAAATTACTCTCCTACAAGGGTATAATTCTAGTCCACAATAGGTTCATAAATCACAAATGACCAATCCTTGAAATATTGCCATTAAAATGAAGTGGATTTAGTGTACTATCACCCCCCAAAGTAATTTGACTTGAAAATTTTCATACTAACCATATTATCGAAAAAATGTTGACCATTTTCATGTGCATAGTGGAGTGATGGAAGAGTAGAATGGTTTTAGCCCAGTTCTATCACTTCCAAAGCATGTCAATCATGGAAATGTGTCTAAGTAAGTTGAAAATCTATCCCAAAAGCTCTTCTCACATGAAACTCTCCTCATGGGTCATACGACCTTTAAAAATCCTTCTTTTCCACTTAATTTATTGATTTTTAGGTAGGAGCCTACTATTTTTAGTTAGTCATGACATTCTTGACAAGGAATCTAACATATTGGACATTAGAAGGAATTTTGGAACACATGGACACCTTGGAAACTATACCACTTCGTTTATGGCCCACTTATGACCCTTAAATGACATAAAGGCTTCATTGGATCATGACCAAGGCTAATATGAGATTAAATGACATAAAATAAACTATAACACACCGTATAACATTATAATAGACTTGTATATCAAGTTTTGGAGTATAGGGGGTTGACCCATTTTGACTTTGGGTAAAAATGGTCAACATTCTTAGTGATTTCCCAAGGGTGGTATGCTTACTATGAAAAGACCAATAGCCTAATCCTACCCATTGGGCATTGAATTCAAATGTACACCAATTTGACACACAAATTTCCTTTGACAACACACCAAACATAAAGGAAAGACACACAAAACAAGACACACCCAAAATAAACACACATGTATTCATCTAAAACACTTATGGAACACATCATAATTGAAAGTAAGATGTACACACCTAATCCACTATTTACAAAACCTCACTCTTGAGATGAAACATCTGATCATACCTCAACCAGGGTCAAATATATTTCTCCTTACATCTTTTTTACTCCATGAAGGTAGTTTAGCATGAGAAGTATGTTCATCATCATTTTACACTTTCATATGGGTTTGATCAAGAAGATTGTCACCTTTGAGTCTTCTTGGGCTTACAAGTGGACTATTTTGGGCCTTCATGAGTGCTCTATTTTGCTCCTCAAATACTTTGATTGGGGATATAATTATCTTCATCACTGTCACATCTAATTTACACTCCTCAAACTATAGTTAGAAATGTATGACAATTACATCATCTTTATTCTCTTTTAGGCAATCATGTACTTGGTGTTTGGGAGTATCAAGATTATCTTCAGCATGTTCCAACACCTTTGAATGTGACTCAACATTAGAAATATCTCTTGACTATCCTTGAAGCATAATAACTTAGACCTTAATCTCATTTTCCATGTTTACAAATTCTTGGGAAATAACTTCATCAATCTCTGTCATGACTATAGACTCTTGATCAACAGAATGTCATTCATCTTTGTGCTTGATGGGACACTCAAAAACATGATTTTTAGTCTCATTAGCATTCTTAACATCATAGAAAAAATCTCTTAGATAAAAAGGAGTCTTACCAATCTTCTTAAACTCTTTGAATATGGCATTGAACCTTTGCCATAAGTCTTTCTCCTTCACAATGTGACACTCTTTTTCATGATCGATAAGAGATTAAACATCCTATTTGTTAGAATAATTATCAAACACACCAGATATATACCTTTTATTAGGGGCAATAACATTATTTATCTTATCAAATTATTTACATATGGCATCGTATCTTTACCATAAGTCATCCTTTTCTACCTCATGACTATCATCATCAAGGGAATCCACATTGATAGAAGGCAAAAAGACATAATTTTTCCCACTATGGTGCTCAATTATATTACTAACTATATCATCATCATACTTATCAATCATGTAGCTACCCTAAAAAAATTGTGAGAAATAATGTTTGACACCTATCTCAGCTCCTTCAAATGGCTCTTCATGTATGATATAAGTGCCAAGGTCATTTTTCTCAAAGTATGCATAAGGATCATGCTCATAAGTGTTATTACCATCCTCATCAAGAAATAAATAAAATATACCCTCAATTTTATAAGCTCCATCATCCACATTAATTTTTTATTTCTCATTGATCACACAATTTGAGTTAGAACTTGTTTCAATGTAGGGCTCAATATGAAACCTTGCAAGATGCTAAGTTCTTATTGTCACCTTGGTTCCATATATTTTGCTAAAGAATAATAATGACCAATAAAATAAAATATAACCACCTATCTTGGTATTAAAAAATCAAATTTCAAAGTGAGCAGGAAGGTCCACCACAACAATGTCTTAGAGGATGGGAAAACTAGGACAATCTTGCAAGAAAACCTTCAACTTTTTTATAAACCCTATTGTCTTAGTAGGTATACCATATAATTAGAGCACTCCTTTGATATTAGGATAATATTTTAGGCCAAAATTACTATCTATAACTTTGGGCATGACTAAAGTAGAGGCTCCACTATCAACTAGTAATTGTGTACCAACTTGTCACCCAAAATGAGAGTGAGGTAAAAAAGAGGAGGATTATTATCTTTGGTAGATGGTTCAACAATTACGTTAGAGGAATTTTTAAAATTAAAATGATCATGACTATGACTTGAAGTTGAAGGGATATTAGGATAGTGGACATCTATGTTTTTAATAGCTCTTTATGGCCAGACGCGTGAAAGACATCGCACAAAGAGATAGATGCTTTGGAATTTTTCAAATAATCCACTATGTTTAGGGAAGTATTGCTCACCTTATATTTATTATTTTGAGGCAAATATTTACTTTTAACTTTAGGAATTAATCCACCTTGAGTGTGCCTTACCATATTTTGATTTGAAAGAGGTGTAGGAGTGTTTGGAGCCACAATGCTTGCAGGCATGTCTTACTACCTTGGAGGAATATTATATGACATTTTAGTTATATAATATCACCTCTAAGAGTATCCATATTGGATATTTTATTTTCTATAATATATTTCCCTTGATTGAGCACAAAAATGTCTTCTACCAAGAAGTTGGTGAAGCTTTCTCCATGAGGCCTCCAATCCTCATTTACTTGCATCATGAATTCATCTTTAGTTGATAGGAGAGGATTGATATATCTTTTATAAAATATAAATTTATCTCCTCCCTCATTGGCATACATGAATTGTATTTATTCCAATTCAACCCTTGTACTAAGATTTTATGCACTGTTACCATCTCTCTTGCATTGGTAGTGGAATTGGGATTGTATACATTGGTAGGCTTATTGAATTTAGGCTACCCTTGACCTTTTCCTATCCCATATTATTTAACATATTGATTTTGATAGGCACCTTGTTACATGTTAGCTTTCCTATTTTTAGCTTATAAGTCTTGGCATCTTGTATCATAGAACTTAGACCTTGAATACCAATCAATGTCATCTTCTATCTTCTTAAGATTAGTCCTAGGCTTAGCATTTACATTAGGATCTTGAGACAAACTTGGAGTATTAGGAAACAAGGTTATAAACACCTTATAAGGCAAATTTCCTACTTAATGATGTCATTTTCAACTCTAATGGAAAGTTCATATGCATCAAGAAGAGTGAAACCACCCATGGATTGAAACATGATAGCAAGATCAATACCAATGTCTCTCAAGTATGTAGGTAACACAAATCTACCATGTAGTCTCATGGGATGAAGAAATATATACCAATATTTTTTAAACCTCTCATTTAATTCATGCATTATTTATTTAGGGCCTCGTTTGGTCACATTAAGTTGATGTATAAGAGGGGTATGGTCACTTTCATCTTAAAACCTTGAAATCAACAACACAAAGTCTTCTCATGATGTGATACATCTACCAGGAAAAGGTCTATACCAATCAAGAGATTCCCTCTAAGGGACATGGTAAGGAGTCTAATAGAAATATTACCCTTAGTGACATATAAAAACTACAAAAATTTGAGATATCCCTGATGTGTTCACTAGATATAACATGACTCTCACCATTGAATGTAGGCACACTCTTTATGGCATTAGGAGGAATGACATCATAAGATTGAAGGTGGATTGGATTTTTAGTATTAAAGGTAGGAAAGGCATGTTTCATAGACATGTTTTATTCAAGATCTTCAATCACTTAAATATCTTCACTTCCTTGGCTAGAAAAATATTCTTGATCTTCAAAGGGCTCATTAAGATGAGGGAATTAAACTTCAAGAGGAAGTTCAAGACGAATAGGTGGATTGATAGTATTGAGAAATCTACTAGATGATGACATAGTAATAACCATGAAGCATGAGAGAATATTTATGATGAAATAATTTCCTTTAACTATATTAAACCTCAAATGGAGTCATCAAATGTTGAGTAGCACACCAAATTGTGGTTGATGTTGTCAAGACCAACATTCACCTTGATATGTTATTTTGAAGATAATGGGTCCAATTGGGTGTATCACAAATATTTTCACAAAATATTTCACCCTATAATGGTGTGTTCAATCCTTTTATATATTTTATAAACATGGGAATACTTTTAGTTATGTGGGTTTACCCATAGGTAGAAGTAAACCTCTAGGTTAAAGCACTAGCTCCCTAAATATACCTTGAAATTCTTATCAGTTAACTAATTAGTTATTTTTGGGGGAAAAAATTATAATTTTCATTAATTTAAACTAATATAATGGGGTGATATACCAATGTTATTTCCACATGACCATCATACTTATTTCAATAAGAAACAAGACATACAAACTAGCTTCCAAGTCCTATGGGGTTATAACATAAGTGCTTCAACATAGAGGTGATGTGCATGAGACAACATAAGGTAACTGAACTAGAGGGAAAACTAAACACTCTAATAATAATTTCACTTTAAATTAGCCTAACACACTTGACTATACTCCATATGACATGTTATAATAGTAACTCTTACTAGACATGAAATGATAAGGCAAGTAATCATAGAAGTTATCACTAACTCCACCATACATCACTTTTCACACCTAGGAAAATGTTTATAAACTCAAAAATATATTTTCATTAATTATTAAAATTAAAAATCCAATTTCATTCCAATATTTATTCACCATACATGGTGTGGTATTATCTTACAAGAGATAAAATGGCTACTACTTATAGAATTGGATAAAGAAGTGAGAAGAGAGAAGTAAAAATGTCATAAGAACACTTGTTAAACTAATAATAGGAGTTAAAAATAAATTATATTTAATTAGGAAACATAACATGAAAGTTTTCATAGGATAAATGTCCCTTAAAGTCATGAAACTCTTAAAATGTTGCATAAGGCTCCTTTTGCTTGCTTAGAAAAATACCTTAATTATTTGGCACTTTTAGAACGTCCCAAAACTATATAGGGATATATTTTATGATAAAAATAAGTGGGATGGGTTTTATACATGCTCCAACATGTATTTTTTTCATCCTTAATCATAAATATTCTTTTTCATATGAGTATCACTACCTATAGTCCAAATAACTCCTCTTTCACTCACCTTGCACAATTGACACCAATGTTATCTTCAATTTACAAATATGATACATAAAGAGGATTTTATAAAAAAAACTAGGATAATTTATGTCCTTATATTCCTTAGTAATTCATTAAAAAAACTCCCACTAGAAGTTTTCACTCTCTCACTAGCTTGTGCACTATGTTAGTTTTGACTGGCTGAGATGAGGGCACTTGTAGAAGCACTTAGGTAATTAAATGATGAAATAAATGAATATGGTGATATATTTTAAGTATAAATATATATTAAAAAGTGTGTTATGTATTTTTAATCCATTTCATACCTAAAAAACACCAAAAATAGTCAAAGAAATCTAATTTTCACCCTATCCATATAAGTAGGGTGTAAATCAATTTGATGAGGGTTTGTGAGGGTTTAGAGTAGTTTTAAGCTCTCATGATTGTTCATAAAATTATGAAATTAAAACCCTAGGAAATTTTTTTAAAATTTAATTTAAGTACTTATCTAACATATCCTTCCTCCCTAGGCTCTAATGAATAACATCCAAGTAGGCATGAGAATCCTAATTTGGCCTCTTGGGCTTTGTTCCTCATTCCTTATATGTTGTGGTGGTCTTAAGTTAAAAGGTGGATTAATTGTGATCTCCTTTTCATTCCAATATCTCAAACACATATTATATCTCCATAGAAAGTTACCCTAATGATTTAAAATTCTCATATGATATTGGAAATGAAAATGACCCCCTATTAGGCTTTACGCATGGTTGAGTCATAATAGATTTATCTACTCTCATATGAGTTTGGACCACTATGTTGTGTTTCAATAATTTGTGGATTTTTCATTGTGTTGTTACATGTATATAACATCTCTCCAAAAATTATTTCAAGGTTCATAAAAATTAAAATTTATCCTTATGGAATTTTCCCTCTAAACCTATAGACTTGCACCCTTGGGGAGTTCCCTCTATTTGAGACAAAAAAGAGGTAACTTACCCTATTTACATCGAAAAAATTAATATATGGTGGGATTATCCAAGTGATGTATATGCCATGTACAAATTTTTATATCTGTATCATACCTATAACACCATTAAATGCATAAAAACCTAAAACAAACATGTGGAAGCTATTGATTGTGTGTTGCCTTTGAATACCTCTTCATGCCCTATTTTCACTGATATGAGAGTGTCATTGGATTATAATTATCATATTAAAGGTGTTTAAAATGTTTAAAAACTTTTTATCACCCATGATTACAACCTCAACCCATGTTCTTTCTCTATTACACCTGGATGATAGGCTGACTATGTTTCTTGCTTGAAAGAGGCACTTGTAGGTGCATATTACATGGTTGAAGCCTTAAGATATTTACTCACTATGCCCTTAAGGTCTATAATGTATTTTGATAACCATTTGGATTTTTTCCATCTATATCCATGTTATTCCAACCCTAATATATTCATTTTCTTAGATCATTATATACACAATCAATTATAGTTGATTGTCTTAGAGCAAAAGGGGAGTCCTATAGGTGAATATCATCCTTGAAACCTACACCACCTGGTTTTTTATCCATTTATGACCTTTGGAGGTAGTTTCCATAAGATATTTTTTGTACTTCTTTGTCCAATCTCATCTCATAGACCTATGAGAGTTTAAAGTTAGTTGTAGGTGAGTTACTTTAGGGAAAAGGAATCTTGTAGGTACATCTATAGACCAAAACATAATACTCTAACCTTCATTAATTCTCTTTAGATCCTAATAGCCCCTATCACTTACTTAGATCCACTTATTATGGTGATAGGTTATTTTATATCCATATTTGGGTGTAAGGCCATTTTGGAAGTTTCAATCTTGTAGAATACACTTATAAAAACTATAGTGAACAAATTCATGATTTTGAGGTCTCTAAACACTACTTTTCACTAGACACACACCCTCTTTATTTTGTAAGGTTATACCTCCATGATAGGGTTACAATGTATATGCATTAAAACTCATCTAGGCATTATGCCTATCTATCATATAACATTAAAAAAAGGGTTTAGGTCTCTATTTTGGGACTTTTAAGGATTTTGTCCCTAAACTCAGATCCTTCATTGTTGAACATGGTTCTTGATCCTGCTTGCCTATTCAATGCTTCAGACATGACTATCATGGTATATTCAGAATCCTCAGACCTTAAGATAGTTTCAAACATGTCAAATGTCCTCCATTAAGAACTCTAAGATTTATGTGTATGCCTACAGATGCACTCACAGTAGCATATAAGGAAGTGAAGGTAACATATAAACTATGCATATAATGTGACCTTAAACTAGATATTCAAGTCATATAAATATTCTTAAAACATGATGAAGGCATAAAAACTTGTTTGAACATCCACCATACAACACTTAAACTCTTTTTGGGGCCAGCTATAGGTGGACATCTCAAGTTGTAGGGAAGTGAAGGTGAGATGATCTATGTGGTCATGGTATATGAACTTGAAATGAGGTTTAGACCATATTAACACATTCAAATGGATTATTTTTATCATTAATAACCTCAATAAACTCAAATTTTCCCTTTAAATGTTATTGGCATTTGTGAGACACTTGTAGGCATGCATTGAGTTACAAACAGGTAGTGAGTGTGGAGACATGACCAATGCACATGGTGAAGGATCATCCAACCAATCCTAGATCCTTCAAGATCTTCAAGTGAAACTCTTAAATCATAATGAGACAAAAAAATAAAATTCCATATCTCAATGTGGTGGGCTCCTTCTAAGGGACATGTAGATGCTCATTCAATGGGCTAACTATGTATGTGTGTTACATATGATTATCACAACCCCTTATGTATGTCATTTAGAGAACTTGGATCTTTGGATTATTATTTAATAATATATCACCACCCCTTTGAAACTTCATAACATTTACATGACCATGTTTAGAGCTCCACATATGATGACTATAAGTGAAAGTAGATAGAGAGTTGACTCTATCTTACACTTTAATAATTCACCTCCATGAATGTTGATATTAAAAGACTAAAATTGGAAGGAGGGTAATTTCAATTATGTTTAAAACATGAATTACAACATATATCACTCACATGAATCCATTTCATAGAAGGAAACATTTTGCAAGTAGTGAAATCTAACTGTAACCTTACATGGTGACACCTTCCTACAATTTTGACTATTTGACACATAAAACCACTTAAAATAATGAAAAAAAACATGGGAAACATGAGATAAGTAACATAAAATTATCTATAATCAAATTCATAAGCTGAGTTGTATAGACTAGCTCAAGCAAGAGCAAAACCTATAGGGTGTGGGAAACAAGAAGTAGAAATGTGCAGTCCACTTGTTAAGGATGGTTAATAAAGCACAAGCAACCAATCCTTGAAATATTTCCATAAAAATTAATTGGACTGAGTTTAATATCAACTACTAAATGTATTTTACTTGAAAATTCTCCTACTTGTCGTACTATCCAAAAACCTATTGACCAGTTTCATGTGCATAATGGAATGATGGAAAATAATAATGAGTTAGCCCAATTTTGGCACTTAAAAATCATGTAAATCAAGTAAATGAGTCTAATGAAGCTTAAAATACATCCCAAAATCTCTTATCACATTCCACTCTCCTCATGGGCCATACAACCTTTTAAACTCCTTTTCCACTTACTTTCTAAATTTTGAATTAGGAACCTGCAAGTTTCAATTAGTCCTTACATTCCTAACAAGGAACTTGAAATATTGGACATTGGAAGGAATTTTTAAACACATGGACACCTTGAAAACTATACCACTTCATTTATGGCCTATTTATGATCCCTAAATGACACAAAATGACATAAATACTTAATTGGACCATGACCAAGACTAATATGACATTAAATGACATCAAATGAACTATAACACACCATATAACATTATATGGACCCTTATATCAATTTTTAGGCTATATGGGGTTGACCATTTTTAATTGTGGTCAAACTGGTCAATAATACCTATAACATCACTACACACCTTTTTATGATCCTTAATTTTCTCATGGGATCTAAGTTAGTCACCAAGATTGAGGTGAGGTCTTGAGTAGTCAAGAATGACTCTAAGCCTAGATTGATTCCTAATGTTTTAGTTTACCTATAGGTAGTTCATTATAGATTCAATTCCCTTATGGAATCTTTTTCTACTTGTTCCCACTCTCTATAATTGCCCCTAGCTATTGTGACCATCATCTCTACCTCTTTCCTCTCATAAGTCTAATTTGAATGCTACTATCCATACTGAGTGTTTGATCAGTCGGGTTAGAGACCTTGGGTGGTATTTTATTTTCTTCCTACTATGTTGATGGATTTTGGATCTTGTGTAGAATGTTATAGGACTTGAAAACACTCTTATGATCATATCTTCTTTCAAATTTTCCCTTTGTATACCCTCATCTCCTTACCTAGGGTTTATGAGCAATCAGGTATATATAGCCCTAAGGGCTAGGTTTGGATGTCTTCCTACCTCAACTAATATTCTCACCCTTATATAAGACTTGTCATGTTTCTTTCACTACCATTATTATTAACTTAAAACCTATAAAAACCTCATGACATGTATATACCTTCAACTGTGAGGTGCAAGCTTGTAGATACTAGTTTAGGACTATTAGGACTAATAGGCCATCAAGCTCCCTTTACCAATATCAAAGACTAAAACCTCTTAATGGGAAATACTAAGATCATTTTAGGAAAAAATGAGAGACCAATTTTCATCTCTATGATTTACCTCTCTACAAGGTTCTATATTTTTACCATCTTGTTAGTAAGGTTTTGCTTATAAGTGGCAATCTTGAACATTGATTGAGTTGTTAGGTGAGGGGTAGGACCTCATCCTACATGTCAAATCTCCTATACTCATCAATGTAATCATACTTTTCATGGTTTTTATTAATCTCAATATAATATATTCACCTTGGAATCACTCTAAAATAGGTTTGTTATTCAAGTTGTCTTTCATCTATAGTAAGAATTGTAGGTGTTGAGATGAGGATCCTTGGCTGTGTGAGATTATTTTAATGATGACATCTTATTTTGAAGGTATTTTTCTCACTTATCAATATTTATTAACTTTTATATGAGTTCTATCATCTCAATCACTCCTCTCACATTTAAGGTTCTTTAAGGGTGGGCTCTTAAGCTCAAATTTCCCTCAACCTTTAGTTAGGCCTATAGGTGGTGATCCTAGGCCTCTTGACTATGTGTGACCACTTGGGAGGTGACTTGGTATTAATTTTAGTCTTTAATTACACCAATAGGATGATGACCTTTCATGATTCCATTTGATATTTTTAATCTCTTCAAACCTCAAAACTCCATTAATACCTCTAACCCTATAGTCACAGTCAATGTGTGCTCAAAAGATGTTTTAACTGATTAGGTCATCATAGTTAAGTTAATGATGTTAGTCCATTTTTTCCCATACTCAACTCATCCATAATTTTTATATGCCTTTATGAATATTCATATACCTCAATATATCTCAAACCTATTTTTCTCCTTCTAACTATGGCCAACTTACTTTCTCAGTCTACCCCAAAGGGCTTAAGGATGAGAATGGATTGAGTACAGGGTAGTGAGTGACAAGAGGTAATCACCAAATATAATTAATGATATGTGGATCTCATGTGTGTCTCTATAAAAAAATAATAATTCTTACATCTACCTTGTTCTCATTTATAAGGAATCACCCTATAGACAATGTACATGGTAGTTATCTTGGAAACAAGACTTGAAGGTGTGTTATGTTGACTTAGATAAGTATTTTAGGGAATATAAGGTTTTTAATGACTAGAATAAACCACCACCTACTTTGAAACATCCATGTATTACATATTTATGCCTTGAATGCTCTATAACATAAAGAAACTTGTCTACAATTTGCAAATGGAGAGAACCTAAATATTTGTTTTATCCCAAACCCTCACACATGTGAAATAGGGGAAGGTAATACCATGGAAGGACGTTTATGACATATATAACACACTTATAAACACAAATTTTTAAAAGCATCTCAATATTACCCAAAATTGATGCAACTTTGACCCCTACATAGATATAGAAGGCGTTTTGACTACCCAAATTCTTAACTATTGTTCAAAGAGTATAAGCCATAAATTTTCAAACCAATTATAATAATGGTATGGTTTATATACCCCATTCCTCTACCCAATATATTATCTCCTCATTTTCTCTCTCCTATACAAATAGAGGAAAAACCTGAGAACTTGTCCAAGTCTAACAAAGAGCTCAATGGAGAAGTGAAATAGTTTTGGGCTTATTTGGCATCTTTTGGACTATAAAATCATTTTAGGTACCTGACATGAAATATAAGTGAACTTTATAACCTCCATATATATATAAATAATAATAAAAAATTGTATAACCTATAAAACTCATGAAAAACACCTTGTTTTCCTACATTTCTTCTTGTTTTAGACCTTGGGATGCCATTAGAGGGCAGAGGGAAGGGAAAAAAGTCAAACAATATTTAAAAACAAGTGTTATGGTTTGGGGAGTTTCAGGGATGTACGTTCCCATGTGTGGGACCCTTTTGGTTATTCAAAAGTGAATTTGACCCCTAAAATAGACTCCTTGTGATGTGAAACCACTCGATGATGGCTTTATGATGGATATGGGGCCCTATTGAGATTATTCTAATGCAATTTTCATCAAAACATTCCCATTTTTCAAAAATTTGTAATTAAATGTGACCAATATGAGGTGTTTAAGGATCATTTGATGGATTTAGGGGGGTTATGAAGGCTTAAAATTATTTTGAATGAATAAACCATGGACAATGACCTTGAGTACATCATTAGACTTTCATATTATGACTTTGAACAAGGTTTGAACACCCATACATCCTACCAACAAAGGTATCTCTTCTAGGATTGACATGAAATAAGACTAAAAGCATAATAATTATCAACCTTATTTTATCCAAAATAACTTAACTTCTACTAGGAAACCTTAATCTTATCAAATAATTATTAAACAATGTTCAAGACTTCATGAGACATTTAACACCTTTCCAATCACTTCAAGGACAATCATAATATCTTGACACTTTATCTAAATTCATAAAATATTTATGACATGGGGACCCTTAAAGCAAGTTCTAACACATATATTGACACCTTGAACAAGACTAAAGAGGTTCAAAATGAGACCAAAGAAGACACTGCCATGCAGGAAGATCACCATGTGCAAGGTTGGGTGGGTGTCATAGGGAAGTTTTTTATTGTATGGGTTTAAATTTAGATTGGGAGTCTAAAATGTCAACATAGACCTATTGAAATCCCTATTATATTTCTATAATTTTAAGATATGATTGGTATTCTCTCTTTTAGTGTTACCCATTCATTTTTGCATGTTTAGAAACTCATTTCTCAATTTTGGACCATCCTCTAGATTGATTCTAATATATTTTCATTGAATTATAATTGATACCTTATGTTTAATTATTATTGATTGATATCATTAGTTTATATAGGTTTTAATGATTAGGTGTATAATTATTTAGGAAGATGATATGTTGGTTGGGTAGAGCCTAGGTTAAAGGCAACTAATTATACTCCTAGTTCTACTTTTAGGCCATATTATTATGGTATTCATTTATAATTAGATTAAAATACAAAAAATAATTCCAAGACTAAGTGGTTTCAAATATTTCATATGAGGTTTCAATTATTTATCTAAAATTACTAGCTTCAGCATAGTCTAAAGGAATTGTATCAATACCAACATCTTTGTGTATATATACAATAGTCATTGGGTCCTTAACATTCTTGTACATATCTAGGGCCAAAGCCTCAATGGATGTGTAAATAGTCTAAATTTTTCTATACATCTTCTAAAATATAGCATTGAAGGCTTAGATTGGCTCATTTGGCTCTCTTTGATTTCTTGGAAAGTGTTGGTAAATAAGACTTTCACTAGTAACTTGGACAAATTATGCTAATATAATGTTTTAAAAATCTTCCTAAGAGGTAATGGAACCTTCTAGGATATTGAGAAACTAGTAATAAGCTACATATAGTAATGTGAAGGGAATATTTTACATGCCACATCTTCATGGGTTACATTCAGAATTCCCAAAGTAGTTTTAAAGGAATTTATATGTTCTTCTAAAGTCTTCTCTCCTAAGGGATAAAATGAATGCATATATTTTCCAAGGTCTTTAGGTAGATCATGGACAAGTCTATAAACATTGATATAAGAAATAGTTAGCTAGGTTGGAGCCTAAATTGGATATTGGATTTGAGGTTATGGCTAAGATTGAGGATGGGCCATCGATAGTAATAAAAGATAAGGTTGTCTACGTCGAGAGAATTATTGAGCCCAGTGTTCTCTCCTAATTCCTTTATCAAACCTAACTTTCCTATGGATTTCCAATGGTATGAATAGTAATTTAGTGTTTGAGGTTGACTTTTTTAATATTTTGGGTGCTTTTAGTGTAACTTAAGTGATTATTTTCAAAGTCAATAGAGGTAGAGGTTTAATCCCTCATTATAGTGCCAACTTAATTATATATTGATATGGGTTTTTTAGATACCATATAAACATTTTATGATGTTTCCTATAGAATTTTAGGGTTGGTGAAAAGTGTAGACACCTAAAACTGGACATAATTGGCTTTTTACTGGACTTCAAATTAATTCCTACCAACCATTATAAATTAAGCTTAGGAATCATTAAATGTCCCAAATTTTCTTATGCATCATTTGCCAAAGATCAGAATCACATTAAGACATCCCTAATTAGGGTATCCTATCATATATAATAAAAACCTCCCATAGATTCATCCCTAAGTACCTTATGACATCACAATAGTCAATTTGGACTATTGACCTATTAAGTGGGGCACATGAAAAAATATCAAATCTTGAAAATGTTGGAAATTTGGCTCGTTAAGGCCAAATTCTAAACCCTATAGTTAAGAAACTTTTCATAATCATCATAATATCTTATTTTTAAATCAAAGAGTGAATTTTTTAGTGTCTTGTTCATAATGTCATGTATCATTTTAAGTTTTGACAAAATTTTAAGTGGTTATGTGATTTGAAAGTGATCTAAAGAAGATGACAAAAAGAGGATAGTTCATAACTTGTCATGAATTTTTAAAACATAATTTGGTATATGAAAGGTATGAAATGATATATAAACCCAAAAATGTGATAAAAATGCATCAAAATTATATTTGAATCCTTTTAAAAGGCTATGATATGCTTATATAACATTCACTAGCAGTTGTCCTTTGTAAAACTATGTTTATTTTAGCAAAAAAGGAAAAATTTTGGTCTTTAAATGTAAAATATAGTATTAAAATTCCATAAAATTAGTAAAATTACCTTTTATAACATTATTTTATATGATTTTACTTTATTCATAAGCCTCCATACTTTAAAAAATCATTTTATGTAAGCTTTAGTGTGAAAAGGGTCTTTTTTAGGCTCCCATGCACCAATTTTGGCCATATAAAGGTGTAAAATAAATTAATATTTTTCATAACATCATGTTTGATTCATTTTTCACTTATCATGATTTAATTTTTGTGATGTAATTTTAAGTTGTGAATAAAAAGGCAAAAAGAACCCATTGTCATGCATATTTCAAGTAAAGTATAGACTTGTACAACCATTCCATATGGTGGAGATTAGGATTAGGAAGAGGAGTGAATAATATGGATTTCATAATAATTTCATGTTATAATGAATAAAAATAAGTTAAAAACCAATCTCTTCTATTTACCTTGCTAGTTTGCACATAGGGAGAGCTATTCAGGTTTGTAGGTGATATGGCTAGGTGAGAGAAAATCTAGGTTTACAATTTTAGCCAAAGAAATTGAACTCAGAGATAGTCTTGATAGATTAAGTGGTTCTAAAATTGGTCATATATCCTTCATTAATCATCCATTTTAATTCAAGGTATACATCATCAATATTTCATCCAAGAAGGTAGTTGGTTTTTTGCATTTTTTCCTCATTTAAGCATCATATCAAGAAAATTCAAGTTTGCAAGGCTTCTTAGGGACATTAATTACCATTAAATGGATTAAAAAATTTATTTTAAACATGTTTTAGGACCAAATAGCGCTTAATAGTTCAAGAGAGTAAAATTCTATAGTCTACAATCAAAGGAGGAAGAATTATATGGTCACGAGAGAGATAGGGTTTCAAGATTTCTTATTTTCTTCTTGGCAAGCATCTCCATCATATTCATATGTCCCTCATGAAAGTTTATCAAGATAATATTCAAAATATTCATATAAAAATCTTATCATTGTGTTATAAAACATCTCAAAAATTCATGTTTAGAAAATGTTAAGGTTTTTTATCATTTGTTAAGGTACTTACCATATTCCTAGGTTTCAAATTCAGCTTTTCATCCTTCTTGAATGGACTCAAAATTGATTTATGTGGTATGGGATAGGATCATAATTTCATAGGATGATTTAAGGTGAATTTTATATTTCCCTTTCATTCTCTTTTCTATTCATCTTATTTCTTCTCCATGATCATTATCGTACACTTCCATTTCCTAATGTGATCGTGCTCCTTTCACCCTTCATTCATGGTTTTCCATCTTCCCACTTCATCATCACCCTTTCCACTCATATCCATCTCAACATTAATCATAAAGAGGATTAAATAATAATTAAAAGGCATCATGGTCACCTGAATAGGTTATTCACACTTTGAAACCATCACCTACAGTCAAGAAGGTGACCTACAGTCATGGCACCAATAGTCATGAGATTTGTCATTAAATTACAAAGGAAAGTAGATAAGGAAGCTATATTTTTAGGGTCTTTGATAAAATTACCTCCTGAAGTTCCAATAGTGGGAATATAAAGATAATTTTTAATTTTGGTGACCTCCCTAAAGTCAAACACATTCTCTATCTATATAAGATGACCTTATACAGTCACCTATGGTTGTACTACATATCCACTTTGAAGGGTAGGTTATGATCAATGTGTGAATGAGGTGAAATAAATGAAAGAATCTTGATATAAATGATAAATTAAAATTACATTAATATAATAATACTACCATAAGTGATTTCTAAGTGTATTTTAGATACCTATAGGCCTGAATAAGGTTACCACCTATAATAGGCATATAAATTGACAAGTATTTATACTTTTATAGGCTTATGGATGCTAGTTGATTAATTCTCATGCATGAATAAATAGTTTTAAGTGTATAACATAATGAGGGAGCTTAAATTATAACACATGTCAAGCCTTAAATAGATTAATAAGTGGAAATAAATACCTGTAACTAGCCTTAATTACAACCTATAGTCAAAAAAGTGAACAATGCTTTAAGGTGAATTTCATGATGGAGACTTTTCAAGAGAGGTTATTGATAATTTAAGATTATTTGACAATTATATGACATGTTCACACCTCTTGTTACCTATTTTAAAAATCTAAAAACACCAAGAGAACTTCCCACTATTCATATAGTTAGCTATAGTCATCATGCATAGTCAAGAAGGATAAAAGAAAGGTTTATCCTCAAGAAGAAGAGATGGTGGTATGGTGTAAGGAGATGGTTCTATAAAATGTGATCAAATAACAATATTTAAAGTATTTAAACTCATTCTTGGTCATGTTTTATTGAAGACACCTACCTGAATCCATCATCTATAGGACTACTTTCATGATAGTATAAAGATTGATAGAAAAATGGATTAATGGAGGAGTTTCATGTCTTGAAGGTCATAACATAGGATCAATGGATTTTAATTAGGTCAAGAATATTATAAGGTTAAATTTCCAATAAATTCTTTAATACAATTTCACCTCAAAACATTTGCATATAGTCTAAAAGAGATGTTAGTATAATACTTAGGCATATCTTACTGCTCTTGAAGGTCATGAAGTCAAAGTGATAAATGGTAGGGTTTCATAACCAAAGCAAGGTCATAATATCAAATGATGAAATGACACTAGGATATAAAGATATGGGACTTCAAACATTAATGCTATAGTTAATTTCACCTCAAATATACACCTATAACCATGTTAACATAGACTTCTATTCAAGTCATAAATTTTGATGGAGTTTCGTGATCCATAGATAATTTAATGTTAAATAAAGTGTTATGAGAAAATAAAAGGATATGATCATCATTAGGATATCATTATGATATCCAAGCACTCAAGATAACATAGTCAAGGTCAACACATAGGCACCTACAACCATACAAATGACGTTACCTTCTCACACAGTCAAATGACCTAAAGTGAAAAGGCTAAAGAACATCCATTCAAGTAAAGTAAGGTTTGTGAGATTATGTTATTATTTTTATAATAATGGAGTTTTATTCCCAGTTAAATAAATAGGTCTAACCAAATTAACTCAATAAATAATATGCATGAATTAAGCTAATGATTTGTGTAAATAGATTTGTATTTTTGCCTTTTCTAAATATAGTAATGAATAAGATAAATCTAACTTAGCTTATTCGAAATGATCTATATTGAGACATGGTCTGATACTAGAGGACCAAGATTAGGAAACTATTAAAAACTAGATCTTGAGGTTAATTTTTAGATTAAAAAGGAGCGTTAAAAGTGGGACATCCTACTATCTAGTGTCATAATCTTTTTGAGCATTGTTATCTAGGTGGTCTGAGCTTTCTGGGTTCTATTTGAGAGGCCTATATTATCTTATCAGTGAAATATCAAAGCCTAAAATCCTACAAATCTCACTATGAATCTATTTTAAATATTCAAAGCCCTACGAGCTCTTTGTGTTTGAACTTGAATAGAAACTTGGAAAATATGGAGAAGGGGTTAGTGTGTAAATAATATGCTAGACACACTTCACACCTCATGTGTGGGCATGTTGCCTACATACCAATACTTCAAGGAGGATCAAGACAATGTAGTTCTCTCATTAAAGTGTTTGGTGTAATTATGTATGATAAATGTAACTAGATGTTAAACTAGATGTACTTTGGATGGCTAGGGACTGGTGTAAAGGTTTGAATAAGATTGAAATGATATTGGAAGGTTGTATGTAGAGAATAGAGAAGAGTGTTTGAGTGTACTTGCTTTTATTCTTGATTCTCTCTTGTAAATGAGTGTCAACCCCTCTAAATGGAATTTGAATGGAATTTTATAGGGAAATTAGTGATCATGGGATAAATTAATTCACATTAGATTGATAAGGAAAAGAATAAGGATCCAAAATAATCTAACTGTTAGGACCAAAAATGAACTTGGAAAATAACACCAAAATTAGGACACCTTGGGTTTCAGTGCTCCTATCCAGGTTGGGTGCTATTATCTAGAGGGAATGAGACCTAGGGGGATGGATTTGGGCTTGAAAGAGCTACTTGGGTATGTAAGGGTTAAATCTGGAAGGCTTTGGATGACTAAGAATTAATGAAAGAATATCTTATGAGGGTTGTGTAAGAAATTAGGAAGACCTATGGATTGGGTATCATTAGCTATGCTTAAGTCATCCAATTTTTCATTTTATATGAGTACATTTTCCCCCCTTTTATCCTAGTGATGTAGAAAATCAAAATACTATGATAAAGGAAAGTAAAAAAGCATACTTGAACTTACTTGTAAGGGAGAAGCTCATGAAGTTGTGTGATGATAGATGTGTATAGATATCACACTGTGAAATGTGAATCTATAATGAAAACATAAAAGTAGATCAATTCTCAATAGATATGTTATATATAAAATAATAACATATTAACTATGAGTAAGAGAAAGAGAAAGGAATGAATACACCTCATCAGGTATGTGAACCAATACAAAACCTATTGTGATGCTATATTGTGTTGGATGATGTTGGGCATGTGTTAAATCAAGAGTAATATCATGAATGGAGCTGAGTGATCAATTCAATAGAAAGTGGCTCAAGACTAAAAAGGCTAACACTTTGGATCCATCATCACCAACTAAGTGAATTTAATAAATCATGGGTGTGCTAATTTATATTTGAACTATATGTCTAATCCCTTTAAATAGGCAGCTCAAGAATACAAAGGCTAGCTCTTTGACTCCATCGTTTCCCTGTGAAGTGAAGCTATGAAGTGATATTGATATAGAATAGATGTCATATGAGATGGTTCATGGAGCCCATGGATGTTCTAAACATCTGAAAATATGGCATGGATAGCTTGAATATATGATAGAACCTAGCTCATTTTTGGCCATTTTGAAATATGGAGGTTATGCTTGTATGAAAGCCACTCTGAAACTAATATACTAGAATTATATGAAAGACAAATCAAGAAATCAGGTACTCAAAAAGTTAAACTTGTATGAAAGTTTAACTTGAAAGTGATGCCAACCACCTAGAGATGGATTAAGTCACATAACTGCTAAGAATTCCTAGATAATAAAATGAACTTAGGAATAAAAGAAGACCAATGTGTTGTGCACATTTCCCCCAATCGCTAGTGTCTAGAACATGAATTATCATCTATAAGTTATGTAAATTACACAATCTAAAATTGAAAGTGAGAACCATCATGTCATGCATGATAACCCCCTATATCTAGATTTGCTTAGAAAACAATATTAAATTTCTAATTTTGACTAATTTGGATGTGTAAAAAATATATATGAACTAAGATTTTTTCCTATTTTTGGAAAACTTGAGTTTTTTAATACTTGGATAAGAGCACTAAAATGAGGACGCCCCTATATTTAACACTATTTTTCATTTTTGGTGCTATTTTCCTATGCTAAAATTGGTTGCTGATATGGAACTATCACTATTTTTTGCTATATTCTGACTGGTTTGACCTCTAGATTATGAATTGGGTGATATAAATGGTATTGTTTCAACTATTAGGATCTTTGATCTCTATGAAAAAACCCCTATTTGTTTCCCCCTCTTCTAAGGGTAGAAATAGTGAACCTATAATGACTACCCTTAGAAGAAAGAGTCCTATAAGTGTGTTAAGCTGCATAAATACATGATATAGCAATGATATTTGAAAAGATATCTCTAGATATGAAAATGTTTATATTGAGAGATTTTTATATTAATAATGGTATGCATAGATATATATAACAATGTAAAAGCAAATGAAAAGTACTAAACTAGAACTAGAAATTTTATATGTTAGTTGTTAGTTTGAGGGATGGAGCACGATGTCCATCATGGCATCCAATAAAGCAAAGGAAAAGCATGATGTGGATCATGTAATTTCACTTATTGAGAAGTAAAAAAATAAGAAGTAATAAGTAAGAAACATACATGGATGGCCAAGGGTCCATGCAAATAAGGGATTTGGATGCATGTCACTCAAACTAGAAAGTAAGCATTTAAGGCATGTTCAAATGCCACATACATAGACAAGTGTATCAACAAATTTGGCATAGGGGCCACAGGTACATGAAAGAGTACAAGCAAAGGACATTGGAAAATATCTTAAGGCACACAAATGAATGGAAGCAAAGGACATTATAAAATGTCATAAGGCACAAATAGGAGACAAGTAAGAATTAGAAAGGCAATCACACAAGCTACACTAAGAAAGCGGAGAAAGCATGTAATAACTAGAAAGGTAGAATCATATATAACTAATCCAAGTAAATTTGAAAGTATGGAAAACATGTGTAGTACAAGACTAGGTATATGCTAAGAAATACACAAGTGTTAGATACTAGTGAAATCTTGATAAAGTAATCTATGTAATCTAGAAAGGAATGTACATCAGCATGATAACTCAGAGTGTATAGTGTAAGAATGACATAACTTGGATGGTGTAGTCATGTAAGAATGAAATAACCTAGATGGTGTAGTCATGTATAATATGCCCCTAGTGGGTAGGTATATCAATGTGTGTCTAGAATGTAGAAGTAAGAATGCCCCCTCAATGGGTAGAGTGAAGCAATCAAGTAGATGAATGTCACTACACACACTCAAAGGAGATCAAATGAAGCATGGTAATGTAGATAAATATGCATATGATAGCATGAAACAAAAAATATAATTCTTAGCATGATAGTAGTAATGTAAAGCATAGATGATGCATACAATCAAAATGTTTTTGGTATTTTTGACATATTTGAATGTTTTTTTATTTTTGAATAAGCTATGTATAGGTAACACTGGGAAGAAATGATACTAACCAATGAGTCTTGGATGAGACTCCCTATCATGGTATCCTGTATCAAACTATTGAATCATGCATGATCTTGAGGCATGATTGAATTTTTGAGATTGTGAAGTTAAAATATATGTATGTTGTAACTACTCTAAAATATCTAAAGTGGAAATTGAATGTGGGGTCCCCCTATAACTTTGAGAAGTAGATGCAATTTTATGGCTCTTAAGGACCCATATAGAAGTAGAATAAGCTATTTGAACAGGTGCTCTTTGTATAACTACATGAAAAATTAATGTTACTACTCTAGCTATGAACACTATGGTCAAAAGCTATCTAGAATCCTAAAACTATGGAGGTGTGTAAACCCTTTATACTAGCGATGAATGTGATAATTGTGGCTAGATCTAAAGTGGAAATGAAACTAAAATTGGAGGAAAAACTAAAATAGGTGGAAGAACTAGAGATAGTGTTTTTAAGCTGGTAGATGGATCTAAAGTGGGGAGTGGTGACTCATAAAGAACACCACCAACTATAATTACCTAATTATCATGAATGAATTTCATGCATTTGTGAACTTTAGATGGTATTTCCTTGAGTTTTTGAATCCAAGATCGGCCAAGTAGAATTGGGAACTATATTGAATGATGTTGCCAAATATGTAGGACCAACCTATAGTAGAATTACTATCTCACCTAATGTAATTTGTATATGCCAACTAAAACCACTAATAACTATGTTTGTCATAGTGATATCCTGCTCTGCATAACCCAAATGTTGATGTAGTGTCAAGGTGCACATGTTAAGGTTGGAACCATTGTCAATAAGCACACTATGAATGGGTTGATTATGAATATGTGATTAGATAAAAAGTGCATTATAACTTTTACTATCCTCCAAAATATCTTGATCTAAAAAAGATATCAAAGGTCTGGTTAAAACTCTGGACCCATACACACCTATCATACCTCTCAAAGGATGTGCCTCAACTGAAGGTGCCTAGTATGTAGCTGGTAAAGGATGTGCATGGTATGTATGGTGAACACCTAAGGTGTCCTCTTTCTTTTATTTAGAATGTTTTGGAAATGGATTTGAAAAGATTTTCAAAGATTTATCTTTTGTTAACTTTACATTTAGAGGCTCAATTGAAGTGCCTAGATCAATTATATTATCATCTATCAAGTCATGTATCTTATGTCTTAAATTGATGCATTTATTTATTATGTGGCCTAGTTCCCTATAAAAATCACAAAATGCATGTTGATCATATCCCCATGGAAGAGGCTTCACTAGGTCAGCTTCTTAGATAGGAATAAGAGTCATGATGTTACATTCCAATAACTACTATAAAACCCTAATTGGAAAAATTGGTAGATTGGTGAATGCATGATGAGGAGGTGTTGATAAAACCATGTGCTAAAGGAGCTCTCAAGTTGCATTGACTATTGGTTTATTATGATTATTATTATCATTGATTTTGACCTTGTATGGTTCTTTGTTATTACTATTGTTTATTATGTCTGAGATAATTGAGTACTTAAGTTTTCCCATTGAAATTAGCTTGACCTATCTTTCCTTGAGTATATGACACAATTCAGTGAAGGAAAAGAATCTTTTAAACTAATAGATTCATGCAATTCTAGTAGAAGGCTCTATTTAAAAAAGTCTTATAACTCTTGATCAACCATGGGGCTAGTTAGCTTAGCTAAAATAGTCTTGTATCTAAGAACATAATCCATGAGGGCTCCTTTAACCTTTGTTTTTGTTAATCACTTTGTGAATAAGAAACCTTATCACCAATGTTGATACTAAAATGTGCTAGGAACATGTTTTCTAAAGGATTGAATGTTGTGAATGACTAATTTGGTAGACTATAAAATCATTATAAAGCATAATCCTTTAGACTCTTTGGAAATATCTTGGTAATTAGACAATCATTGGGTACATAGTCTAAACATGCTACGTGAAACAATCTCAAATGTGTCTCTAGCTCACCCTTGCCATCATATAGACTGAGTTTGGATTGAATAAAACCTTGTGGCAAGGGTGTAGAAGCAATGTGATGTGCTAATAGTGTACGCAGTAAAACAAAAGAATCCAATGCCTATGTAGGTTTAGTGGTACCTTGATCAATATGTTGCACCTTAGATTGAAGAGTTCTCATCTCTTGCATAAGGTCTACCACATCAAGAGATAGGGATGTACTAGCTATAACTGGTGACATAAAGGTTGGTTGGGTTTTTATAAGTGGTTTTTGAGACATAGTTACCCCCATAGTGTCATTCTCAACTAGTTGTTTTATGGGGATGGAAGATTCAACTTACTTAGAATTTTTAATTTCCATGATAGATTGCAATATTAGTATATGATCTTTAGGCTATTCCTTAAGTCTTTCTCTAAAATGTTGTAAAATAAAATCTTTGTTGAGTACAAATTCATTATCAATAATGGGTGGAAGTGGATTAGTAGTCCAATGTGGTGGAGCATGAGCATCGGTGTGTACATCATCATTTTTATTTTCATACTTCTCTTTGTCAAAATTATCCTCATTGAAATTGGTGTAATTTGGATGTGTAGAATCTATGATTGGAACCTAATTTGGTTCTTTATCCATGGTATATGGTCGAGTTGCAATAATCTGGGTGAACTCAAGAGGATTGCCACTAAGTATTTCACTTTGTCTCGTAGGATGAGATGAAAGGAACCTAGGTGGCATAAGAAAAACAACTTTGATGATAGTAGAAAAGAATAAGCTGGTATAATCTAAACAAGGAATTGGAGTATGCATAGAAAGGATAGGGAGATCCGAAACATGTAAGGTGATACCTCAAGAAGAAAATAGGTGCTAGTATATGTAACTAAGAATTTTTTGAAAATATTTATGTAAAAATCTATGAATTTTTTATTTTGAAATTGATTTTTTGAGTTTGATATATAACTAAAAATGCAAAAACTGATTGGAAAAGTACTAGAAAAATAAATGGGAACTAGTTGATGTAACTAGCATTTTTTGAATGAAAATTTAAAATTAGTATGATAATTTTAAATTTTTGATATTAATTTATAGAAAATTTGTATAATTTTGTTTAGAAAGTTTAGGAAAAATCAAAAAATATGTCTAAAATTAGAAATATATTTTTCCTAGTGTTTGGAATGTGTTTGTATGCAAAAAAAGACCTAGTATGTGCAAAATAGGGTTTTAACAAAATATATGATAATTTTGCAATTAATTTATAGATTTAAAATATTTAAATACAAGAAAAATAAAAAAATTAACCCATTGAATGTGTTTGTCTGAGATACTTGAGTACTTAAGTTTGCCCATTGAAATTAGCTTGACTTATCTTTCCTTGAGTATATGACATAATTCAGTGAAGGAAAAGAATCTTTTAAACTAATAGATTCATGCAATGTTGGTAGAAGGATTTTTTAAAAAAATTCCTGTAACTCTTGATTAGCCATGGGGCTAGTTAGCTTAGCCAAAATAGTCTTGTCTCTAAGAACATAATCCATGAGGAGCTCATTTAAACTTTGTTTCTATTAAGCTATTTATGCATAAGAAACCTTATCACCAATGTTGATACTAAAATGTGCTAGGAACATGTTTGATAAACGATTGAATGTTATGATCGACTGATTTGGTAGACTATAAAATCATTATAAAGCATAATCCTTTAGAATCATTATAAATATCTTGGTAAGTATCCAATCATTGGGTACATAGTCTAAACATGCTACATGAAAATATCTAAAATGTGTCTCTAGATCACCCTTGTCACATATAGAGTAAGCTTGGATTAAATAAAACCTTGTGGCAAGGGTGTAGAAGTAATGTGATGTGTCAATGGTGTATGCAGTGAAACAAAAGAATCTGATTCCTATGTAGGTTTAGTGGTACCTTGATCAATATGCTGCACCTTGGATTGAAGAGATATTATCTCTTGCACAAGGTTTACCGCATCAAGAGATAGGGATGTACTAGATGTAACTAGTGACATAAAGGTTAGTTAGGTTGATATAAGTGGTTGTTGAGACATATTTACCCTTGTAGTGTCATTCTCAATTGGTTTTTCTGTGGGGATGGAAGACTCAACTTGCTTAGACTTTTTAATTTCCATGATATATTGCAAGATTATTATATGATCTTTAGGCTATTCCTTAAGTCTTTCTCTAAAATGTTGTAAAATAAAATATTTGTTGAGTACAACTTCATTATCAACAATGGGTGGAAGTGGATCAGTAGTCTAATGTGGTGGAGCATTAGCATCAGTGTGTACATCATCATTTTTATTTTCATACTGCTCTTTGTCAAAATTATCCTCATTGAAATTGGTGTAATTTGGATGTGTAGAATCTATGACTGGAACCTAAGTTGGTTGTTTATCCATGGTATATGGTCAAGTTACAATAATTTGGGTGAACTCAAGAGGATTGACACTAAGTCTTTCACTTTGTCTCGAAGGAATAGATGAAAGGAACCTAGGTGGAATAAGAAAAACAACTTGGATAATAGTAGAAAAGAATAAGATGATATAATCTAAACAAGGAGTTGGAATATGCATAGAAAGGATACAGAGATCCCAAACATGTAAGGTGATACCTCAATAAGAAAATAGGTGCTAGTATATGCAATTAAGATTTTTTTTTAAATATTTATGAAAAAAACTATGAATTTGTTTTATGAAATTGATTTTTTGAGTTTGATATGCAACTAAAAATGCAAAAAATGATTGGAAAAGTATTGGAAAAATAACTGGGAACTAGTTGATGTAACTAGCATTTTTAGAATGAAATTTAAAAATTAGTATGATAATTTTAAACAATTTATATTAATTTATATAAAAAATTTATAATTTTGTGTACAATGTTTAGGAAAAATCAAAAACTATGTCTAAAATTAGCAATATATTTTTCCTAGTGTTTGGAATGTGTTTGTATGCAAAAAAGACCTAGTATGTGCAAAATAGGGTTTTAACAAAATGTATGATAATTTTGAAATTAATTTATAGATTTATATTTTTTAAATAAATTAAAAATTAGAAAATTATGGAAAAAAATTAGAAATAATTTACCCTAGGGATTCTAGGGTTTTTGTGCAAAAATTCAAAATCAAGTTCACCAAACATTTTATTATTTTCAGAATAATTGAGTTTTATTCTTAGTTAAATAAATAGGTCTGAGCAAAGTAAATTAGTAAATAATATACAAGAATTAAGCTACTAATTTTTTTAAATAGATTTTTATTTTTGGATTTTCTAAATATAGTAATAAATAAGAGAAATCTAATTTAGCTTATTTTGAATGATTTAGACTAAAACAGGGTCTGATACTAAAGGAGAAGGACTGAGAAAATATTGGAAATAGGGTCCTAAGGTTCATTTCTAGATCAAAAAAGAGTGTTGAAAGTGGGACACCCTACTATCTAGTGTTGTATTCCTTTTTTGGCACCATTGTCCAGGTGGTCTGAGCCTTTTGGGTTCTATTTGGAAGGCCTTTGTTACCCTATATGTGAAATATCAAACCCTGGAAGACCATGGAGCTTGTTGTGTGTCTATTTTAAATATTCAAAGCCCTAGGAGATCTTTGTGCTTGAAATTGAATGAAAAAATAGAAAATATAGAGAAGGGGTTAGAGTGTAAAGTATATATTGGATACACTACACATCCCATGTGTGGGCACGTTGTGTACATACCAATACTCTAAGGAGGGATCATATTAATGTAGTTCTCCCATTGAAGTTTTTGGTGAAATTGTGTATGATAAATGTAACTATATGTGAAACTAGATGTAATTTAGATGGCTAGGGACTGGTGCAAAGGTTTTAATAAGCTTGAAATGATCTTGGAAGGCTATATGCAAAGAATAGGGAAGAGTGCTTGAGTGTACTTGCTTGTATTATTGTGTATCTCTTTTAAATGAGTGTCAACCCCTATAAATGGAGTTTTAATGGAATTTTATAGTGAAATTAATGATCATGATTTAAATGAATTTGTATTAGACCGATAAGGAAAAGGATAAGATCTAAAAGAATATGACTATTAAGACTAAAAATGAAGTTGGATAATAATGCCAAAATCAGGACACCCTGGGTTTTAGCACTCCTATCCAAGTTGGGAATTATTGTCCAGAGGTAATAACACCTAGATGGATGGATCTAGGCCTAAAATATTTTCCTAAGTGTGTAAATTTCAATTCTGGAAGGCTGTGGATGACTGAGAATCAATGAAAGAATAGCCTATAAGGGTTGTGTAAGCAAGTAGGAAGACCTATGGATTGGATGTCATTATCTATGCTTAAGTCATCCAATTTAAAATTTTATATGACTAAAAATATCTTAATACAGTCAAAGTGATGAAAGGACATCTTCAAGACCTTGATCAAGCTACTAAGGCATTGTTAATGATGTGAAGGTACTTGGTACAATAGAATTATACAAACTATGGAGGAAAGGCTTAAAGGTATGGTTCAAGATGTTAAAAAGATAGAAGGAACATTAAATGTGGGTTTAAAGTGGTTTAATGGGTATATTAAACACATATTCATGATGAAATGATCACTATACATTTCCTCACCTCAAAAACACACACCTACAACATTGTTGGTACAAGCAGATAGGCTTCTTGAGGAGCTAAGGTCATACATAGGTGACATGGATATGAAGAGATAATAAATGAATAATGAAACAATTTAAAGGAAGATATTAATAATACATATAATTCATAGTCACCATGTTATAACACAAACCAAGGAAAAAGAGATAAAACCTAGTCTTGAAACTAGAACAATGGGCAGCTCAAGCTAAGTTTTGGGAAAATCTACCTTATAAGCATGAAATTTGGTGGATTTTTTCCTTGTGACTTGATAAACCTATAAAAAATCTTTTTTAAGTTAATTAAGTAGGGGAGATACTCATTATTTTTACATAGTCATTTGCTTGTCTAATCATAGTCAAAGTTGGAGAAGGTAATTATCTTAAGGTATATATAGGTGAAAAGAGGGTTAAAAATTCATTATAAGTGTTTAGTAATAATAATATAGTGTTTTTAAATATTTATGAACCCATTTAGTGGTGAATATACTCCCTTTCTATACAAACCATGCCCTTGAGGGCTAAAACTAGTAGGCATGCTTAAAACCCTCAAGGCACAAATCCTCTTTTTGGATTCTTTCATTAATATTTTATTAATTTTATGGGAATTTAGATAGTTTTTAGGACCATTTAAACCTTTTATAAGATACGAAAATGAATAAAAATGCAAAAATCTTGTTTTGACACCACTCTTCAAACTTTTTCGTTGCATACACAGTCTTGGTAGCCTCTCAAAGCCAAATTTCACCATGTAAGGATCTTAAAGAGACTTTTTAAATGTAGTTCATACTTTTAATGGTTTATTAGGGGGATATTTTAATTAATTTTCATGGAAATTGGTTTCCCATGAGAGGTTCATACACTATGAACAATCCTTAAGAAGATATTGACCTGTAAAACCCTCATAACCACCTAATAAAGGAAAGGATATAAATTATGCATCCAAATGGAAATTTTGAGATGTAAAATTAACTTTAAGGTATTTTTAACTCCCTTGATCACCTCTATGACCAATTGGTTGACACGTATTGTGCCTTCATTATATAAACTAGGTAAAAAGAGTCAATTATGAACTAAAAAGAAATGGAAAAATGGTAATTGTACAATAAAATAATTTGATAATCAAGTTGGGATATTTAAATATCTCAATAAACTTATAAAACCATCAAAAAAGGTCATTTGGTTCATTTCCATGGGTAGATAGGTTAGTAGGTCAAGGAAAAAAGATGTTTCTATGCAGGGTGAAGAGGAATGGATTGATAAAGCCTATATCATCACTCCAAATCATCATATACAAGTCATTAATGTTGATAAAAATACATATGATCCTATAAAATCTTCATTAATTCAAGATATTGAAAAAATTATGCAGACACCTATGTTTGTTTTTGACATCACAAGACAAGACCATCTGAAGGTGGTATAAGGAGATAAATCAAGGTCATGAGGGCACTCCAAATCATCATGAACATAAAAATCAGGTATTAGGTTACATTTATAATAATTTTGAGCCATATTAAAGTATAATAATTGATCATATTGTCCAAGGAGTACTAGATAATGCCTGAAGAGGTTGTTTTCCACCCTGAGATGAGATTTCACATGGTCACCTTGGTACACACATTTTGCATGGAAATATGAGAATTTTGGGGGATTTAAAGGGACTAATACAATAAAATTTTGTGTAATTGGTTTAAATTTTTAGGTCCTAGGATTTATGAACAATCATTAAGAGCCTAGAGCACTCTAAACCCTTACAAAACCCCACTGACAAACCTATTTATAGAGATTTGAATAATTACACATCCAAACTCATTGAAAACTATTTAATATCATTTCTATATTTAATTATACTCTCATATATTCATTTACATCACCATTAGTTGTATGGATGTTCTACAGATTTGGTATAAAATAGGTTTTTGAGAGAAAAAATCACAAAAGATGAGGTATAAGGTAGTTAAAGGAATTAAAATCCATAGATATAAAATTTTGGAACTTTTTATTCATCATAAAATCATATTTTGGTCAAAAATATTCCCAAAAATTTCCTTGAGATCTCATCCAAAATAGCCACTGTATAGGAAATGAAGGAAAACCTAGCCTAGTCAACCTTTTTGACTAATTTGTAGATGTTTCACGACAAGAAAAACCATTTTCATGACATAATTAATTTTTTAATGTATATAATTCATAATTTTTTTAGTTTTTAAAGGTTTTTTAGGTTATAAAGGCCACCAAGCATAAAAATTTTGGCTATTAGGTCTAATTTGGCCTAATAGGCCTATTTATTCAATCAAATAGAGAAGAGTGGCATAGAAGTTTGTTCATAGGATCTAATGTGGAGTTTTCATGACTCTCTAGCTGGTCCAAATTATGAAAATATGATAATTTATTTCATATATAAGCTTAAATAGTCCTTGTGATGAGCTAAATGGGCTTTGACTACTTCATATACATGCATAAGTCATCTGGAGTTTTAATCATGAGTTATCTCACTTCCACAAGAGTTGTTTAAGTTAAGAATGGTGTAGCATGCTCAAGGAGGATATTGGATAATAAAAATAGGTACCACCACATTTTTATAAATTCCAAATTATCATTCAAATATCATGCAATCATCATGAAAAACACTAAACACAAGGAGATGTCTAGAAAGACTATTGTTTGTAAATTGTAAATGAAATTGAATTGGAGTTAATGCTAGTTAACTTTTCCTTATCCCATATAAAAAACATTGGATATATATTCTCAATTTTTCTATATATTCAGGCCTTTATGCCATTTTTAAGGTCCCTCAAGCTGGTATAGAGAAACTATACGTAAATTGTAACTTGCACCAAAAGTCAATAAAGAAAGTTGTTGCAAATTTATTATTGGTTGTATTATGTAATTTTGGTTTTTGATTTGCATATAAGTGTGATAATTATCTCCTTTTTCAAGTCCTTTCCTCATCTACTACTATGATTTCATCCTTTACAGGTCAATTGAAGAGTTAAGAACAAAATTTGTGTTGAAGAATGTTAGTATGTAGTGTCTCTAGAGACCTTCATTCCTCATATTTCAATTTGAAAACCTTCTTTCAAACCTTCAATTGAAAAAATGATTTATATGAATGATATAAGAAATTTTTGATGACAAATTATTCTATTTTGACTCATATGTGTGCTTAAGTTTTAAAGTTTATAGAGGATCAATCACTATTTAGGTGCATCACCATCATAACATAGTTTTCCTTTTTAGTAATCTTACTTACTCTTTTCATTCCAACATCAAATATGTTTAGTAATTAATCCTAAATTCACATATTAAAAGTATCTATCCTCACTATTATAGGTATGGTCTAGATACAACCATCCCATAGCCTTAGACCATTCCAGTGTTAGTCCAAATATGAACTAGATCTAAGCAGTCTAATTTCAATTGGGTGTTATCTAGGTTGCTAATACAAAGAGCTAAACGGCTAATCAAAATTAATTAACAAGATAAACCAAATTAAGATCCTATTTAAATTATTCATGTGCAATTAATGATTAGCTAAAAAATTCAATTCAAGAATGTAAATATCCTAGCCTTTCATCATGACCTTGTTGAGTTGTCAAGATCTTTGTAAATATCCTAAAATATCTCATTTTGGAGACCCATGCCTATTCATTAAAAATAATGATTAGTTGATAACTATTAAATATATTAGGGTTAGTCTTGACTCATATAGGTAAGGTTTGAATTCATTACATGTTTAAACTCTACCTTAACTCACCTTGGGTTTGGGTTAAATACATTTTCTATAAATACAATGCCTTGCCTATTTAATTTTAATCTATATTGGTGAAAAGTTATCATGCATAAATGACTTTAAAGCTTTGATAAGAGTAGTGTTATAATTTAAAAAAATTTATAAATTAAGGTTATAATTCCAACATCTTGATCCAAGCTACCTCAACCCATAAAAAAAACCATGGTGTGAAGGAGAGAAACAACTACATACCTCCATTTACCAAAGACTCTTTGAAAAACCAGTTAACTAAGCCACTCAACAATGCATTTGGAGCTCCCGAGGAAGGTAAGGGATTCATTGTATTTTGCCTTTTAGTTATGCTTTCATTTGTATTTTGTTAACTAAGATCACCCCTAAGATCTAGGCTTATAAGTATTAGTGTTAGTGTTTTTCTTTAAGTTTTTGTTGATTAAACTAACATGTTACTAACCTCCCTTATTGGATTCATATGATCATAAATGGCATGACCAGTGAGACAATAAAGCATCCCATATAGAAAGGAGACCAAAGTAAAACTCATAGTTTTTCTAATAAATGCTTGATCATATTAAAAATTTGAGTTTTTTTCCATATTCTATTTTTAGTTATACACAGTTTACATAGTGATTGGTATAGGTTTACCCTAATTGACATCGGTCATATCCTAATCAGTTTTCATCACTATGTAGGGTATAACATCGTATAAAACATGGCTTTTAATTTTTATTGAAAGTTATAGGTTTTTATTCTTGGTTTTATAAATTGCAAAGTCTATGTTTGGTTATTTTCTTGCATGATCTAAGTACTTATTTTATTTTTTATGCTTCTTTTGGATAACAACCATTTTTGTGTAATCATTGTGTTTTTCCTATAGGTTAATAGGTAATCAACATCATTTTATATCGATTAGCATCAATTTTTTTACAACTGACATCAATTTTATTGTAATTGGAATCGATCCTTATTGATTGACATTGATCTCTATGTCAAGAAAATAGAGAAACCCAAGAGCTAAAATTGATAAATATTTTCCTCAATCATGAAATTGATTCAAGGTAGGTAAAAACCCTTTAAAATTTTAGGACCTAAGGTGGGAAATGACATAAATTTTCAAGTGTTTAAGTCTTGAACATTTTGTTCTGGTGCCTGAAAAGAATCTAGATGTTTTATATGATTAGTTGTTTTTTGAATGGTTTTTTTCAAGTTTTAAACTAATGATAAGTGTCCAAAAAAAATTAAATACACACTTCATTTTTGGTGCATTAAAATTAATTTTAATCACTTAGTTGCATGCTTTTGAGAAATGTTTATTTTATGCCTTGTTTTTTTGGAGTTATTTATTTTTTCAAACTAATGGATGTGTGTATGCTCTCCCCCCATCCCATTCAAGGATTTGGGTGACCAAAAACACTCTTCTTTAAATTTTTATCTTTTCTATAGGTATGAAATAACATTTTTAAGGATCTCCCCAAATTTGTATGGTTTGGGTGATCTAAACACAATCTTAAAGTCTTTTCAATTTATCTTTCATTTTTATGCAATTTGGTTTATGAGCAAGAGTTCATAGCTTCCTCACAAGTTATATATGGTTTTGTTTACCTAGGGTTTCATATTCAAACATCATACCAACCCCACTCCATATAGGGGTATAAAAATTAGGGTATGTATACTATGATTTCTAGGGAGTTTAATGGTTAGCCTCTCTAATCATAATGAAAAATTGAGACAGGTCTGGTTACCCAAGGGATTCCACTATGAAGTATATGGATGGAGTCGATATGCAAAATAATATACCCTTTCATATTAATTTATCTAGTATGAAATCCATTGACATGATTACATCTCTAGTGTTAACCACACTTGAGACCATATATACATGTGAAACCTATAGTTTTTAAACAACCCCACTTGTTGTGAAAATACTATTGATGCAAGGTGAGTAGCTTGAAGTTCCATGTCACTTTAAAATATCTTGGGATAAGAGGGGACCTAAAAATCATAATTTTCATGAGCTTTTATTTTTGGATTAACACTTAAAATCCTTCTAAGATTATGTATATAGATAGAATTCAATAGTACTATGCAACCTTATCAATTTTAGGATCTAAGACATTACATTTAGATGTTTATGTCATTTTATCCTTTATTACATGGTTTTTGAGTATAAAATATCTATTTGGTTTTTTATTCCATGTGAAAATGAGCCTTGTATTCACATCAATCCATTTTTTTAGGAATCATTATGACATCTATTTGATACCATACTTTTACCTTAGTCATTTTCAACAAATCTTTGTATGTGTATTGATTGGAAAGGGTAATGTTATGCTACCCAATCCATTTTAATTTTTGTGATTTATATTCTTGAAACAAACCATTGATCATACTTCAGAGTGAGATAATTCCATTATGTTACTTGAAGAATTTCATAATCTCATTTTTCCTTATGTCCAAGTTTCTAGTTCAAAACCAGTCCATGTGTGCCTTTTGTGCCTTTATATAGTGATGTTATGTTATTCACCTTTTTCAATCTTGTTAATAAAGTAAACCTAGTTTTTCCTAAGTTGATTTTTTAATTAAAATTGGAAATTTCAAATCCAAACATTGATTAATTTTTGTTTATACCTTGTTTAATTTGGGTCTAGACACTGATCTTTCTCTTTTGGGTCATGTAACTTAGGTTAATTCTTTACCCAATTTAAAAACTATTGTTTGTGTCTTTATTTAGGATAAATAGCCTATTTCTCCATATTCCTTTTATTTCATGCTGTATGCCAATTGACCAAGTCCATGTCTAAATTTGAATGCCTAGACTATGCCTAAAGTGTAAATTTGTTAGATTAAATCTCACCTTATTTTTAAGTCTAGATTTTGTGATTATTTTGCCAAAAGTCCTAACATATGTTTTGAGCCTAGATTTTGATGTTGTGTTTGGACAAAAGACCAAGCAACTTTTATTTTCTTAGATTAGACTTTTTTGGAACACTTTGGACCTAAAGTTTGGCATTTATGTTTTTATTCAACCACTTCACCTTTCGGTTAAGACATTTGATGTTAGACTATTTTACCATGTTTTATCACAAACCATTTTAGAGATACATCTCCACCTTTTGGCCAAGTTAGACTATGTTTGGACCATTTATCCTTTGAAAATTATTTTTTTAGAGTTTTTATAACTCTATGCCTTTTGTGAAATATTCATAATTAATGTGGATATGTCTCGATACACTTATGATGGATTCATGTATAGTCTATGTTATGATAGAATGGCTACATAAATTGACTTTTTTCAAGACCCTTATGATGAAGAAGTGGTTTTTGAGATGGATCCTTATCCTCCTTATAACACCTAATATGGGGAATAAAGTCAAGTACCATGTTTAGTGACACCTTTTTTGGGTCAGTTAACATATGATGTTCACCCTCTTATAGATCATGGCATCTGATCCCACACCTACACCATTAACCATCATTTAGATTATGTTAATAACTAAGACTGATAGTGTCGAAGGAATAACATTACTATTATTGGACCTCTTCCTTGGCTTATGTGAGTAAGCAAGCTCCATGACACCCTACCATTTTTATTTTAGGACCATATCCTTTGGCTTGTATAAGTAACCAAGCTCTATGATGCCTTATCATTTTTATTCTAGGACCTCATCCTTTAGCTTGTGTGAGAAACCAAGATCCATAATGCCCTACCATTTCTATACTAAGACCTCATCCTTTGTCTTGTGCAAGCAACCAAGCTCTACAATACCCTACCATTTCCATTCTATAACCTCATCTTTTGACTCATACATGCAACCAAGCTTCATGAAACCCTATCATTTCTATTCCAGGACCTCATCCTTTGGCTTGTGTAAGAATCTAAGCTCCATGACACCCTACAATTACCATTATTGTCACTTCCATTATAATATCTTATTATCTTAATAAAGTTATCCAATCACAACTTGAAGGGTCACAATTACTTTCTTAGGCCATAAAACAAACTTTGTTAAGCCTATCATTATCCAACCTATAACCATTCCTCATTTGTTACCAACTACTCCCCACTTTATAAAACCCTTACCAATTTTTCATCCCAAACTAAGTTAATCAGTACCTCTCCAATAAAGCCAATCATTCAAAGATAAAGATATATTCAAAACTAGTATTTTACAACTAATTATAAACCAAGGCCAAGAGAACCAACTAATCTAAGAGGTTTTTATTGAAACACCCATTTTTGATGAGGTAACTTATGATGAATCACCTTTTGATACTATTACTATTATCAAAGAGTATCACTCTGACAAGCTAATCTTTGTTGAGTCACTTCTCAATGGTTATAACCACCTTTGGGAAAATCATTACCTTAACCATTATGTTATTTGTAAAGAGCCTCCCCTTGACAAGCCAGTCTCTATGGAGTTGTCTCTAAACCTTTTTCCAATCATTGAGAAGTCTAAATTTGACAAACCACTCTCTGTGGAGCCCATTATGCCATCATAGGCCATTACTTTTCCAATACCAAACATTAAACAAAACATCATTTTAGTAACATCCACACTAGATGAAGAATTATAATTAGATTCAGGTTCTATTCTTGAACTGACATCAAATTTAGAATTGGAAGAATAATTAATGTTAGCCTCAACATCATATTTAGAGTCCCTTGACTTAGAATCAGATTCAAAATCATAATAAATTTGTGGCTATTAAAATATTGGTTACATATGACTTGAATATCAATTTTAATATATTTGTGATCCTTTTACAATTTTTGAGGATGATCACTTTAGCTTTGAAATAACTTATACTATCTTATATGAGGATTATATGGCCTGTTCCCATTACATTGCCATTCCACGTACCATTACCACCAACCAAACTAGCCATTTTATTGACCTTATACCCGCCAAAAGTGTTGATTGGAACCACAAAAATCATGCCTTATTGAATTACATCCATGGTGACATATTAGTTGAAAAATATCAAGGGAGACCAAGACCAAAATTATGCAGAAGAAGAATAATCTCCTAGTGAAACCTTTTTGGAGGTGCTAGTAGACAATCAAAGTTCAAACTCAACATATTTTATTGAAACCTTTTTGAAGGAATTTTAAGAAAATAAAATTCAAAATTCAACAATCCTTAGTGAAACTTTTTTGGAGGCACTATGGGACAATAAATATAAATTCATTCGTGAAAACATATTTGAGGTGCTAATAACTAAGCACAATAGTTCTTCACTTCTTGATAAAGACATTATCACAAATCAAATAAATATAGATTTCAATTTATAGTATAATAATATGGTAGCTACTCTTAGGTCCAAACAATGAAAACAATTGGTGGTCCTATCATGAGCATATTTATAAGTCTTAGACCCTGCCACATCTAAAGTTATGTCGAATATAGAACCAAAAACATTGTGTGTGCTTGAAAAACTTGATCTATATTTGTTTCCCAACCATTATACATTATATTATCACCCATCTTTACATCTCTAAATCAAGCCTATCATCCAAAATTTATCTATATTTACCATCCATGGCTGCACTTTCCTTTATAGAGGTTAAAAAGATACCTTGACTTAATGTTTAAAGGAAATAGAATCAATGACCAACAAAGATCATAACAACATCATTTGTATCCAAATATGTATTAGGTTATTGATAGATTAGCTATCAAAAATAGGTGTGGTATATAAATTTCCATGATTGACAATTCTAGTTATATCACATGTTGATTAGGATGTACATCTCCACATCAGTAAGAACAATATAATCATTTACCTTGGCCAAAAAAAATTACCTTGATGTTTCCATTTCCTATTTACCTTATCATTTTAATTTTCAATTCCTATTACCACTATTTCATACCCTACCATTTTCCTTTTCATATCAATTTAGGGTAACCTTCTTACCATTGTCTCCAATTGACATCCCAATCATCCTAACTAATGCTATAACCTATGTCATTCTACCATGCCATCCCTATTATACCAAATCTTATTTTTATCCATCCTACCAAACTCCTTTTGATATTGGTTCCTTTGGTTCTTCTCACACCTTTCATGAGAGGATTCTAATCTAGTTTTAGTAGTTTTAGAATTCCATGTTTAAAAGATAGTCTATGAAAGTAGTACGACAATGGATCTAGCAAGTTATCTTTCATTTTACCGTTGATTAGTGCCACTAATTATAACCAACTTTGGGAAAATTAGTAGCCCACCTTGTGTTAGTAATTATAACCACCTATGGGAAAATTAGTATCACTGACCTATGCCATTGTTTCATAAATATAACTTACTATGGGAAAATTAAGACCAACACTTTTACCATACATTTCCACATCACCTTGCCACTACTATTCTCATTTGCCTAGCCATTTACCTCAATTTTAGATATTTTTGTTACCTGGTTGGATATAATTGCCTTTTATGTTGGAAAAATTACTATGAATTGATGTCCTAAGTGGACTATATAGGTCATTCTTGATTCATATTGAGGTCACCTCAGTCTCCCTTTGCAATATGCTCTCACCATTTTGTGAGCAACCTAAGACAACACTCTTGCCATTTTAAATTGGTATCTTGTCAATCTATAACGAGTTAAGATACCCCAAAAATTACAAAAACATTCAAAAATTTTAAAATTTGAAAACATTTGTCTTGTTTGAGCCTCATTAGGAATCCTTGATCTGCCCTACTAGGGTAAAACCATTATCAAGACGTTTTTTTTTAATTTCAAGTTTTATGTGTGTTATTTACTTTGTTTATTTGTTTACTTACCTATTTGTTTGATTTAATTTGTGTGCCTTGTATTATTATATATACATTGATTGGGTGATTCCTTGTGCATTATTCTTGAGTCCATCCATATTCATACATTAATAATGTCATCATGGTTTTTATCATTGGTGTATTTTTTTAATTATTTATTAGATTGGTAGCCAGTCCTTCTACATATTTTGGATAAGTTATCATTGTGTTATATCATGATGCATACCATCATGTGCTATAATAAAAATTAGATCAAGAAGTCTTACAAGAAATGGAGTCATAAAAGTTTCTCCTTGCTAACCTTGCCAAATCCTCCCACCCTCCTTGCTTGAATCAACCCATTGACCATTGTAGTTGTATTAGTAATAATAAGGATGAGCATATCCACATTGGAAAGTATAATTAAATAATTACCATTGATCCATTCATTATTATTATAATAATCTCTTTCATTACTTTATGCATCCTTATATGCCTAGTTATTTGTGGTTTCTTTAGTCATTAAACCATCACATCTATGTTTATGCCTACTCATCTTTAATCAATGAAATAGGATATATATTTGATTTATGCTTTACAATCTACCCTACTGAGGCACAATAAAATATAATTTTTAAATCTTGGTTATCTTAATGATTATAGCCACCTATGGGAAAATCATTATTTCAACTCATTAGCCCTAACTAGGGCATATGCATGTGCCAGTGATTATAATCACCTTTGGGAAAATCAATACTTTTTAAATCAATGAATGCAAGAATTATCTCAATTGGATTAATCTCACCCATGGGTTAATTTCATTTTTTTCTTGCTTTTTTTTAGGGACCATCCATCAATTGTATGTGATGGCCATTCCCTCAAGGGGGCATCATTATAGGCTTCCCAAAAATTATTTGGATCTTTTTATTCAATCATTATCTTGTTTTTGGCCTATTTCATTGTATTATAAGATATTATTGTGCCTATAAATTGAAACATATTACCAAATAGGGGCAAACTATAGACACATAAAACTAGCCACAACTAGCTTTTGACCAGACTTTATAATGATTCTTGCTAACCATTGTAAATTAAGCCTAGGAATCACTAAACATCTTAAATTTTCTTGCATATCATTCATCAAAGATCAAAATCACATTGAGACATCCCTAATCTAGGTATATTATCATATACAATAATAACCTCTCATAAATTCATCCCTAAGCATCTTATAACATCATAACAATCAATTTGGCCTATGAACCTATTAAGTGGGGCACATGATCAAATATCAAATCTTGAAAGAGATAAATAGATAATCAAAATTAATATAAAATTTAAACCAAATTAAGATCCTATTTTAATTATCCATGTGTAATTAATGAATAATTAAAAAATGTAAATATACTAGCCTTCCATCATGACCTTTGTGAGTTTTCAAACTCTTTGGAAATATCCTAAAATATCTCATTTTGGATACCCATGCCTATTCATTAGAAATCATGATTGATTTAAAACTATTAACTCTACTGGGGTTAGTTTTGACTCATTTAGGTTAGGTTTGAACTCATTCCATGTTTGAACTCCACCTTAACTCACCTTGGGTTGGGATTAAATCCATTTTCTATAAATACAATACCTTTCCTATTAAATTTTAAGCTATTTTGGTTCAAATTTATCATTAAAAAATGACTTCAAATATTTGATAAGAGTAGTGTTATAATGCAAAAATTCCTAGCAAGTAAGGTTATAATGCCAAAATCTTGAGCTAAGCTACCTCAAGACATAACACAAACCATGGTGCCAAGGAGAGAAGGAGCTACACACCTCCATTTTCCAAAGACTCTTTGAAGCACAAGCCTATCAAGCCACTCAAATTCATTTGGAGCTCCCAAGGAAGGTAAAGGATTCATTGTCTTTTCCATTTTAGTTATGCTTTTATTTATCTTTTGTTAACTAAGTTCACCCATAATATCTAGGCTTGTAAGTGTTAGTGTTAATGTGTTTATTTAAGTTTTTGTTTCTTAAAATAAAATGTTACTAACCTCCCTTATTATATTCCTATGATCACAAAAAGTATCCACTCTAAGGCATGAGTTACAAGGTATTGGGTTTTGTAAACAACTTGCTGAAATAATAGTGAGCAAGGCAAATTGCTTACCATGAATGAATTAGATATGGGTAAGCCTAAGTATACTTGATTTGGGTGGATAGTTTATGGTTATAACCTAAGGAGGGTAGGACTTCAAAATAAACTCAAAAAAGAGGAAGAGGTAAGGTAAAAAATAAGGCTTGTGGAACTCACTAGATAATAATTTTCAAGACTATCACTTGAACTATAGGTTGGATAAGAAATCATAGAACAATATTTTATATAGGATAATATATAACAATAATAAAACATAGTTAGGAGTCAAAGGGAACTAAAATGCAACATATTTAAACACATGAAATCAAATGTTTTCATGTTTGTTTAGACTATAATAACTCATCTATAAGGGGGATTATGATTTATATGCAAAAGGTATTAAGATCAACTATATCTTAATATGAACGATTATATATAGAAGAGATAACTCATACATAACCCAAAGACAAAAAATGATAATGATAGAACCTATACAATACACAAGTTATAGAAGAATCAAGATTTTCACAATAAGACTAAAATTGTATAACTTCTCAAAATATCCTAGTAATCTCAACAACCAAAATTATTCTCCCTTTAATACTAGGAGGACACAAGTATAAATAGATTGGGATTAGGAATGCCTCATATCTCAAATGAATTCTAAAAATAAATTTATAAAAATATAAATTGCGTTAAAATCTCATGAAAAGGATACATGTACAATAGTCAACCCAGAATACAATTTCATAACTAAAAATAAAAAATGTATATATGTAGCATAAATTTGAAACAAAAATTATGACTTTAAAAAGCATGCAATTACATAGTTATATTTATCAATGTGTTGATGTTGCACCACTAGTCAAATAATATGATGGAGTGTTATTTGGAAGAAATATAATAGCCACTATTGATCATTTTAGGATGAATATGGGCTAAATTATATTTTCATGATTACAAATCCTAAAAATTAGGAACCTTGAGATGATGTGGAAATACTAGCAATTAGTTGTGTGCATGGCATTGAACATGAAGATAGTTATTTTTCTTTGATTTCTTCAAATAACTTGTGTGATGATTAAAAATCATTATTAATAATGTCAAAATTTAATAAGGAAGGTTAAAAGATCTTTATGGCCTTAGATATCAACCTTGTGTATTAAAATTTTGAGCTCTTCTCCTAGAGCCTCAACTCTTGTTACCTTATCCTTAGAAAAATTTACCAATTAAAAAAATTTCATCATTGGTCTTATGTATTGTGCCTTTAAATTCCTCCTTAAACTTTTTTATAGATGCTTTCAGTAGGTTATAATAATCTAGCTTATTGACTAATTAACCTATAGGGGTAATCACATTAGTGACCCTTATGTCTTCCAAAATTTCTAAGGTCTAACTTTCATGATTTGTAAAATGTCCAAATATAGTCTTCATCTATGTATACTAATTGAGAGAACCATTAATTTTGTTAATTACATACTTTAGCCACCATGATGCATATATGTTATAAATTATTTTAAATTCATTAAAATCACTAGTTTTGGAACACTGAACCAATAAATTTAATAATTTCTCCAACTCTTGCAATTGGTTCCAAAGTATAACCACCTTTGTTTCATCTGATTAGATTAATTCTTTATAAACCTTGATATTATGAAAAATGTTATAAAACATAGTATTTTCAATATTCACATCATCAATTATCTCTCAAGGAGCATGCATAATCTATCTCTATTATAGCCTATGTTGTGCCTCCTCTTTTATTTTGTAAATTTATTTCATAGCTTCACCAATTGAGTCCACAAAAGCATAGAAATTTTTAGTATATTCAGTAGGATACTTTGGATCCTTCTTGGATTTATTTCCCAAGTGAAATAAATTTTATCTTTGTTCAAATTCCATTTCTTCCATTGTATCCAAATTCAATTCCTTATTGATGGTTCCACTCTTTTTGTCAAACTAGGTATAGTCTATAGGTAACTCTATGACAACTAGGTTTTGTCTCTAATTCCTTGTATTTTTCATCCCTTTTTCACATTGGGTAATGATAAGTTACCTTGTTTATACATATTCTAGATTAGGTATTTAGATATATAATGTGGAGGATTAATTAGAGGAGGAATTATTTTTGTTGGTATTAATGATGCACTTATTTGTATTGGGAACTAGAGGGGTGGATAGACAATCCTCTCCTATGGTGAAGGTTCTCTCAATGGAGTGACTTCAGCCACATACTTGGTCAAGGATGGGGTTTTATAAATAGTCATAATTTTTTATTAAATGGTTGAATATTGTGTCATAGGTGGCTCTAGTTGAGTTGAGTCTTTCTTAAGAGATGGTGGACATTTAGGGTTGTAAGTAGAAACAATAAACCTAATATGAAAATGAACTCCTTCACCTAGAGCCTTTATTGATTTGTAATTGAAATAATGGGAGAGTCAATAGAACTAGACAAAAGAATATTTGGAATAACTAGATGAAAATATATAGCTATAATATCTATACTAGAAATAGATAAAATAATAGAAGAGACTACCTCATTTTTGTTTTGACTTTGCTCTTTCATGAGGATTTGTTGGTCCAAAGTGCCAACTAAAGTTTCCTCTTCTTGTAGGCCTTCTAAGCTCATACTTTTGCCTTTTATAGCTCTACTTCCTCATCATCTAGGGCTACCTCTTCACTTATTAAATGTCCTAACCCCTTAATTATTTTTACATCTTATTCACCTTCATTATTTTAATATCCAACTAAATATATTACTTATTTAGGATCCTCTTCTTCTAATTCCTCCTCAATAAGGGATTCCTCTATGGTGAGGGGACTAAAATATGGCCTTTATTCTAATTATTTTGTCTTGGAGGAGGTAGAAGTACCCTTATATTTCCTATGGTAAGTTATAATAGGTGGAGTGGAAGTCAAGGGAGATGGTGAAATGAGTAAAGGAGCTACAATGGAGGAAGTAATAACTATAGGTGGTAGTGAAGTAATGGTTGGTGGGACAACAATGGTTTAAGGATGGATGATTGGATTAAGGTTTGACATGGTAGGGAATGATTTAGTAGATTCCTCCTCACGAATGGTAGTGGATAGAGGTGGAATTACCAAAGGATCCTGAAGAGGAGTAACTAGAATAGACAACAAAGAATCATGTAAAAACTTGGGGAGACTAACATGGGTAATACTTGTGAGTGATGATAGAGGTGTCATAGACAATTTGCTCTTCTACCATTCTATAGGAGGTGTAGTTTTATTATTTATAGTGGCTATTCCAAAAACTTTATTAGTAGTATTTGGTGATGAGAGGGTAGTTTAGGTCAAGGAAAACTTCTTAGGATTTCCTCTTTTATTTGGATATTAGACTCCCTATGGATACTACACTTTACATCTTATAAATTTATTTGTTCTCCTATAATAGAGGGAGGTTGGTCTCTCGCTTCTAAAACTTGTGGCTAATTTGGAGGCTAGTAATGGTTCTGTGCTCTCTATTCTTGTTCTTCTATCTCCTTATCTTGTTAGTAAGTAATATCAATATTATACAAAAGATCTTGAGAAAATACCACAAAAATTTATTTATCTTTCATCCTTTTCCATACCTTAATATCATCTGATGCATTTTGACAAATAGAATCATGATCATATTCCTGGTGACCATATGAAATGTTTACCTTCTTCTTTTCCTTGAGGTGTTTGAGATATGTCCTAATTTTCTTCTTAGTGTCCTATTACCTTAATTGGGCCACTTTTAAATTTTAGTGGGATCTAACTTTCCCAACCTAGTTGAAATGTGGCTTAATCACAAATTGAAGCTGTCCAATACTTAGAGGAATTTTATAATAATAAGCCTAATGTTTAAGGCCAAGTTATTCATCAATATTATCATAAATTTCAAAATCCCCTTCTTGTTCTAGAATTTTGTCTAGGACATGGCATGGAAGAAATAGAGGATCTGCTCTTATCCCTTTAATTTTGATGACTATGCAGTTAGGGTAATACAAATATTCCCCCATTTCACCAATGTTTCTTGTTATGTTTTTAGATAGCCTAGGCATCTGGGTGCCATGGATCACCTAATATACTAGAGGATATATTTCCTCACATATCCTTTAAATTTCAATCTTGAATCTATATATAAACATGAAATATTAATCTTCACATATTATATTACCGAAATATTATATTTAGGGTTATAATATTTCCCCATGTGTCCTCTAAACTATGCTTAATATTACATCCAGTAGATATGACATCATATAAAATTGCCACCAAGTGACCTTTATTTAGGATAAAACATCTATGTTTTAAATATGGTACTTATGACTTTCCCAAAACTAACTAACTTATTTGAAGTTAAAATAATGTCTATAAAAGGGATCCATTCCACTTGTACATAAGTTATGATTTCAATCCATATAGTTTGTATAGGTGGGCCATAGTTATCCTAATCCCAGGTCTAAATTTAATAACGTGAATGGAGGAAATGAATACCTTGGGATTTAATCTTTGGCCCTTAACTAACCATTATTTTATATTTTCATATATTATTTTATGTTGGAGCCCAAAATTGGTTTAGAATTGGTTATAGGTGGTCTTAGGCCATGCAAGTCTAAGATACCTTTCAAAATCCCTCTCGACAATAACAACAAATAAATTTTTAATTTTCCTAATATTAAAGCAATCTCAATAAAATATTACATTAAAAAAACCTCTAAGTAGGTCTATGCAAGGAATTAACTCTAATTTTCCCACTTCTATATGGATACCTTATGTTTTAATGGGTAGTAGATCATCGATATATTATTCGTCATCTAGAGATAATTTCTCTTATGCAGATTAAGGTGCCAAAAACTCTACAATAGTATAGAGAATTGAATAGTGGAGGAACTTTAATTTGAGGGTACCTTTATCAAACATTGTTTCCATGTATTCTATGCTCCCAACACAAGAGTATGTTGAGGGGGCTTGAACACATAACTTATTTGAAGAGGATGCCATTTTGTCAATCCAAACTTTGTAATTTATTCTACAAATCATCTAGTTTGTTCTTAAAGTTCTAAAAAAAATTAGGGATATTTAGATGATTGAGGGCTTAGGATTTCAAATTTTTATTGATATATTAATGGAAAAATTACTAACCTTCACTTAGATTTTGTATATACTACCTAAAATTTTGAGTCTTAAATGCATTCATGTGCCATCAATGAAAATAATAACCTTTTGATTTTATTCTCATTTAAATTTGAACATGTTAGTTAGCTTTGGTGGGTGTACTTTCTTTCCAAATGGAAAATATTTATCAAATTTATCTATCCATTCATCATGTTCTAGATAACTATCAAATTCTCACTTACCCACTTCTTTACTCTACTGTAAAACTCATTTATGTTTACTTTTAGATTGCATCTCCTATATTGTGTCACCTGTCTAATTTTCACTCACTTAGGCCTTTATATTTGTATATTCAATTTATATACTTTGGGACCATGATTTAACATAATTATTCCACATGGAACAACCTCAAGGCTATTGAGACATGGAGGCATGGAAGCACATGCACTTGAATCTTTTAAACTATGTACATCTATGTAAATTTTCCATGTAATGGAATGTTAACATGTGAAATGATCTCAAGGCCTTGGAGGTGTGGATACATAGATCCATGGGACCATTGAATGATTGACTTTAATTTAAAACCCCCTATGGTTCTGGGTAAATATAAATGTGCCAAGTGTTAAATGCTTAGAATTTAGAAGCTTGAAACCATTAGACTATGGGAACTCGCAACCATTAGATTGTATTAAACATTATGTGGTTAGGATAAATGTTAGGAAATATAGATTTTACATTATGAGTTTGAATATTTATATAAAGGTAAATAGTAATAACTTGATATTTATCAAGAGATAAATAGTAATTAGTTATTAGTAATTATATGGTTAATATGATAAGATTGTATTAGCTAGAACATTATATTGTTAATGGTTATAATAATATATCTATATAGGAGTGTGCTTAATTATAGGATTTGGGTGAGAAAAAATATGGGATACGTTATAGGAATAATATTCCTATATATTTTTGTAATGTCCTAGAATGAATTAATTTAGTAGTGAGAAATAATATTATTTAGTATGATTTAAAATATTATTTTTGTGTATTGATCATTTTTATGTTTGGCTCCTCCAATTCTAAATAATGGTATCAAAGAAGTCTTAATCTTGCCCTATGATGGAAGGATAAATGATTTTAAGGGGAAACCATATTTTTATTTGTTATCCCAAACTATGTTCATCATTTATTGATAAGAGTTTGATCTAGAATATTCAATTATGGCTCATGCATATAATTGTACTATGCATTCAATTTAAATTATATTTTTCCTTACACCATATTAATTTTGATCATTTTCATATAATAATATTGTAGAGAGCATCATACAGAAGATACCTTGATCATAGCAAGCTTCATATATTATGAGTATCTAGACTAGTGTGACTCAATAATTCTGTAGATATGTATGCATTTACATTGTTATAGTCCAAATTAAGATCATATACATGCTTTATTTCTATAGTGAAAATAATCTAATATAGAATTTGTGTATTTATACATCTTGAGGGAATTTTTTGTGGGTTCTCTACCACCAAATGATCTCAAACATAGTTACAAATGCTTGGTTACTAGCTTGATCATGCACAGGGCTATATAACTTGCCAATGACCCAATGATGAGCTTTCTCTCTCTTTTGATCTTGTCTCAACCTCCAATGTAGATCTGTATTTGAAAATAAGCTTTATAGACTTACTAAATACTTTTTTGAATGTAGATTAGAAGTCAGATTCTATTGCCACTATCACCCTATATATTTTAAAAGACTCAGTTGAATTGACTAAACCACCTTAGATATACATGACCTACTCTTGGAAAATATAAATCATGTTCTAAAATAGATTATTCATCATCATTCATGGTTTTCACATAGTTTCCTATGATATTCACATGATTTGTCATTGAGCTCTTGGATCTCACCTCAGATGCATCACACATGGTAGATTGATTCTATTTTTGCATTGTAATTCAATCAAGTATTTTTTATAGCTAAATATTTATTTATTTATTTATTTAGTTAGTGTTTGTTGTATAAGTTTATGTTTTGAGTCATTTAATTTAGCTTAAGTTATCAATCAAGATTTTATGTTTGTCTAATATGTTTGTGTCATTTAAAAATTAATGTGAATATATTAATTTTAAAATTTTAAAATTATTGTTTTAGTGTGGTTAAAACCAAAATTTTATTTTGTGATTATATAAACAAAGTGTTGTTTATATTTGAGTTGTTTTATTCGGTCTAAATGTCATGTTTATGTTTTTTAATTTTTTTTTAAGTTTTAATGGTCATTATGTGTTAGAGTTTTGTCATTTTACATCAAAAGGGTTGTCATTGTAAAAACAAATATAATTTATGTTTATAAGTCATAGGGTCCATTTTATTAATATAGTATTTTTGATTCAAAGGCATGCCATTTAGGTGAATTAGGTTAATGTCATTTGAGTCATTTTTTACATTAATTCATTTTGTCAAAAGTCCTATAAATTCAAAAAAATTAAAAATAAAAAAAAATTGCCTTATGTATGCAATATCACTTATACACAACATCTGAATTATGAGGGAGATTTCCCTAAAATAATTTAGGCACCTGAGCTACATCAATATACTAGATAGGTAAAGAGTTATACAGTAGATGTTGGAGGATACATGGAGAAAGGATATCTTTTAGCGACCTCTCATCAATCACTAATGATGGGGCCACACCAATTTTTTGGTGACATGTATAGTATGGTATGCTATTTTTAGTTAAGTGGATTTTAGTGTGGTAGTTGCATTTCTATTTTAGCATGTGTGATAAGTAATAATAGAAGAATAATGCCTGTTCAAGTTATGTAATTTGAGTAAAATTCCAAACATAATTCCCTAAGGTGAAAACATCATAAAAATATATAAAGCACCAATGTAAGATAGTTCATAGATCTTGAAAAGGTTTATGATAGAGATGTATAAAACCACCAAGAGATGAACAGTTGATGGGTTCCTATTATTATCAAGGTTTATGGTAAACCTGTAAAACTATGGGAGGAGTGAGAATGTCTTTATCAAGGTCATGATCCAAATAGGGCATGCTACAATGAGTAAGCATATAGTAGATAAGAGTGTGAGTGTTTTTTCACCATGTAAAAACTATGGGGGGAATGTTAAGAAATATAGCTTTAACATTATGATTTTGAGTATTTATAGAAAGGTAAATAGTAATATCTTGATATTTACCGAGAGGTAAATAGTAATTAGTTGTTATTAATCATATGGTTAATATGGTAAGATTGTATTAGTTAGAATATTATATTGTTGCGATATATTATTAATGGTCATAATAATAAAAATATATAGGAGTGTGCTTAATTATAGGATTTAGGTGAGAGAAAATAGGGAGAATTTATAGGAATGATATTCCTGTATATTTGTGTAATGTCCTAGAATTAATTAATTTAGTAGTGATAAATAATATTATTCAATATGATTTAAAATATTATTTCTATGTATTGCTCATTTCTATGTTTGGTTCCTCTAATTCTCAACAACAAATGTAAATGTACCAAGTTTCAAACACTTGGAACTTGAAATCTCAAATCCATTAGACTAAAGTAATTTATAACTATTATATTTTTTTAATCCTTCTATGGTTATGGATTGATAAAAATGTGCCTAGTGTCAAATGTTTGGAACTCTAAAGCTCAGGACCATTATAATTTTATTTATATTCAAAGATTTTTAGGTTCCATATAATGAAAAAGTGCTACATGGTGTGCTCTCAAGGATAAAAAAAATTTAATCAATTAGCATTTTATTTCAAGCATTAAAGGTTTTGTGTAAAGTCATAACACCACTTGTTCATGTATTGGAACTTGAGTACCTCGAAGACCTAAATTTTTTTCATGAAAGATAAAATCTTCAAGTGACATGGTTATGCCACATATCTTGATTTTGTGTAATAACTATATGGCCTTATCATGAATGATTATCAATTCTTTGACAATAGTCTTACATTCATTTTAAAGAAAAAATAGGAAAACTAGGACAAAAAAATTAGTTCCATTAATCCATAAATCAAAGTGTCAATTTTTCAAAGGGAAATATGAAAAATTAAAGCTAATAATAACTCAAAATATTTGTTAAATATTTTATTTTCATAATTCAAACTCTTGTAACTTTAGACTTATGAATAAAACCATAGGATTTTGCATGAATAAATTCATATCATGGATTCCAAAGGTTTATAGGACCCTAAAAAAATAATTTCAACAATAATCATTGCATATTTACATTTTTAAAAAGGGGTGTGTGTGTTAGTACACAACAACTTCTAACTTCCAACCACCTACATTTTACACATTTATTTAAAATAGTTACTCTTACACCTTTGAGCCTTTTGTGAGACCATGAGTGGGTACAATGATATTCAATTATTACAACACTTATTCCCTAAAACCCTAGAGGGATGTGCACTTGCTTAGTTTGAATCACTTCCTAATGGATCCTTATCTAATTATATTGATATATAAGAATAAATTATAATTCAATATATTCAAAATAATGGACTTAGGGTTACTTATGAGAAGCTATTATCTTTTCACCAAGCTAAAAATGAATAAGTATTTGATTACATTTTACAATATAAAATTACTATACATGAATTAATTTACCAACACATATATTTAAAATTAATTTTTTTTTTGTCAAGGTCTTATTCATACATTAAAAGATAATCTACTTTATAATATGTGTGAATATTTATATCTCTTTGTTAAGATGACTTGTATTATAATAAGAAATGGATCTTTTTACTATTTCAAATAATTTGCCATAAGACATTGAACTATTTAAAGAAGATAAATCACATAAATTTAATGTAATTACTTATAATAAAACACATCACTATTTATCTTATAGCTACCTATACACCAATCACACAACACCCCTTAATACTTTGGTACCTAATGTTGAAATATGAGAAAGTCAATGTTTTTCATATAGAAAAAACATTATACTCATAGAGTTAATAGTAAAACTCACTCTATCCCCATAATAAAATAACAACCACTATTATTTTATTTCAATGGTATCTTTCCTAAACTATTAGACAAAATGATAATCAAACTATGCCCTAATTACTATTATCTTTCACATCATTTGGAAAAAATCAAAGGCCAATAATTTTGTATTTACCATGGAATTAATGGGCATCATGATAATGATTATTATTTAAATTAGAAAAATACCAATGAAATTGCTAATAAATAATTTATTGTCTTTCAAAAGAATTATAACATAATAAATAAATAATTTAGACCTCCAAATATTCAAATATGTTCATCCAAATATCCAAATCATATTCAAAATAATAATTATCATATTTATCCTAGTAATAAACACATAGTCACATAAAATTCCTCTAATGACATAGATTATAAAATACCTACCCAAGTTTGGGTCCCTAAATCAACACAAATACAAATTGAGCACACTAATCTACATACACATGATAACTCAGACAAGACAACTATAAATATTCAAACATTCAATCCATAACATAGATCACATAAACAAAATACATTAATTCAATAACATAGATCACAATGTAAAACTCACATAATTCCTCAATCCATAACACATGCACATACATAATTACGCATGAAAATACTTATTATCTATGCTATCTTACTATACTTCCTTTACACAAATTCTAGGCAACTCACATGTATTCCATATTTTTATAATATGATTATTAGAAACCCAAGTTTCACCCTATGAAGGAGACTATTCAATCTTACTTAACCTTGGATTAACATGGGATTGACCTAAAGGCTATGAATGACCTTATAAATAGACCAAACCTCTAGATTATCAGGCTAACTCCCCTGGTACATCACTTTTGGTTCAATTTACTGAAAACTACTACTATTAGGGTGAAAATGGATATAAGGTACATAAAATAAATATACTCTAAGGGATGTTGATGCACATATATATCTTATCCACTTAATTTGAACTACTAACAACACTAGTAGACAATGCATCAAACTAAACCACTATCTTCAATGACTTCTAAGCAATAATGTTTCATATAGAAGTTGGTTTGAATGATTAAAGTTAAGGGTGATGAGAGGAAGGCCTAGTTTTTTTGAGATCAACATACCCCCATTTCTAAAAAATGGGGACCCCTGTGTCAAATGGTGAAATTTTGTACCTTAAAATTGAAAATCCACTTGATTAGAGTGTCACTAACATGTTTCAACATTATTTGTATTTAAAGATCATCCATACCATAGTCTGACTAACTTATTTGTTCATAGTTTTTATTTAATCTTATCTAAGGTGCTAACATTGAATATATGTATTTCAAGTTGTAGGTTTAATGGATCCCATTTGGGAATGAACATGCTTAAGGTTTTGTGCTTCAATGTTAAATTGATCTTTTAATAACCTTGGTTTATGATTTATTAATTAAATTCATGTTTGAATTGATGAAACCCTAGCCTAATGTTTTACTTGGATCTTTTAATTCAAATTTAAATTTGGTGAGAGCTTTTTATTTAAATTTAAGTGGGAACAAATTAAATCATACCATGGACTTAGTTTAATTTTTATCCTAAGGCTTGGCTGTGTTTTTCAACACAACCAAACCTTAGGCTAAAAATCCTATGCATGGTTTATTTCATGCCCTATGGTCCCTTTGTTATAGGGCTTAGCCTAAAGTCCTATTATAAATTTTATCTTATTTATTAATATGATAAAAACCTTAACCTAAGGCTTTACATTATCTTTATTATTCATAGGGTCATTTTTATATGTTATAAACTTAGCTTAAAATCTTTAGATTAAAATATTAATATTTATTAATGTGAATAAAACCATGGTCCAAAGTCTTTATGCTAAGTCCCTTTTAAATTGATGAGGTCCCATATATAAATTTAGAACTTAGCTTAATATTTCTATCCTAAGTCCTTTATATTTGATCATGAGCTTAAATTTAATTCTTATATGTAGGGTCAATGACATGCATTCAAGTGGAAGACCAAGATCAAATAGAGTGAGATCAGCATTGAAAAGTCAAGTAGTGGTCCCTAGCTTAAATCCTGAGAAAGTTCAGATGATCGATAATATGCATTAAAATATACACATCTAATCGATGGAGTGAGATATACTCAATGCATCCATAGCCACCTTTTGCATCACCCTAGACCTCTTCTCTCATCCTCAACCTATAAGAACACTATTATGACATCAAACACATGACCCAAAAGTCATACACATATCTCCCAATCTTCTCTTCTCATCAACTCATCTACTGGGCATTATTCCTCTCCTTCACTCCATAACACTCACACACACACAACCTCTCATAAAATCTATAAACCATCATCTTTGGTCTCACTATTTATAGAGCATTCATTATTATCAACACCTTAATCAGCCATTATGCATGAATTAACCCTTAATGAATTTATCACATAAATACATGTCTCAAAACAATCTTCATAGGTTGGCCATAGCATCTATGGGTCACCCTTAAGAAGTTACACCTTTCAATTAGGCTTTTATAGCTCTTATAGGTCTCATGGAGACCTATTTATCTTATTTCACACTTATTTTGAGAACAAAAAGAATATAGGATCAATTTACAACACATATAACCATGACACATGATCTATAGGTCCCATTTAAGTTCTAACATCCATTATATCACTCTTTTGTTAACCCCCAATTAGCTTAAACACCTCTCTATACACACAATCATTATGAACGAAAACACAATCCACTTATAATTTATCCAATATTAAATTCATCAAGATATATCGAAACAACATCAAAACAATCTCGAACAATCTTCTCGGGTCACTTGCAGGATACACATGAAAATATAGTCAACTTTTAATATTCATAACTTTGACTATAAAAACTTTTAGATATTCAAATATATATTTATATATGTGCATTAGAGTCCTCTACAAATTTTATTCTTATAGAATGAACAAATTCTACATGTATCAAAAGACATGGCCCAAAAACTAGGCATTGGTCTTTCATTTTTAAATTCTGATATTCAAATGCAAATGGTCATAGTTAAACCTCAGTCACTTTGCTCACATCTCATGTCTTCACATATTCAAATTAAACATGAACCATAAATTTTCTTTGATATTTAACTCATAGTATACCAATAACCATATTTTAAACTTTTAATAGTTGACTTCATCTCATTCAATCTTGCAATATTGGCCACATACACACCATCAATCTTATTGTAAGGAGCTTGGTTTTTCAAAATGTTAAATAAATATCATTTTGATCACATAAAATCAGTAAAAACCATTGATCTCTATTTTTATGAACACCCAATAATTGTTAGATCTTACAAGAAGCTTGATCTTTATCTCTACTTGTCATTAAACTTTAAACACTTGTCATCATCTCGCTACTATCAAACATATTGGAATGAACATGATCCATTGATCCTTTTATAAGGATCTCAATCTTTACTCAGTTTAATAATCAAACACTTTGACCCATTTAAATTAATACACACCATATATATTCACTGTATGATCACCCATGAGCCATTAGATCTTCATCAAGTCCTAATCTTTAACATCATGCAAAATAGACTAAGTATGGGGACCATTGTTTATCTTCTTAGAAGGCCAAATTTGGACCTCAATAAATTTTGTTGTGTTTAGATGTATGATTTGAAATTTGGACCATATGATCTCCTCACATATAAAAATACAACCATATATCAATATTCTCTTGAAACCTTCATACATGTGAGATATAATGCCATTAATATGCCCAATTAGATTTTTTGTACCATATAGCCAACTATGCCTAGAAATACCTAAAAGGATAACTTTTCACATGCATATATTTTGATGCGCTTCATCACATGACATAAAATTTATTGAAAATCAACTAGGAAAAAAATTTAAAAAAACCATATGGTCATGTTCTCCTAAAACCTTCACACATGTGAAATATAACACTATTAAAATGCCTACTCAGCTTTTCTTGACACATTGAAAATTTGGCTAAGTATGGGAAAACACTATCAAACTACCTAGAATCCTAACTTTGCATTTGAATATCTTATGTTTCCCTTCATCACATGACCTAAAATTTAGTGCATATAACTAGGCACAAATGTGGTCACAACTGTATGACCAACTCCCCCTGACTCATCCACATGTGGTAATGGTGACATCGTAAAATTACCTATTCATATTTTCTACCACTAAACCCAAAATTTCTAGATGAAAACAATGATCAACCAAATGAATTCCACTCATGCACACAAGCACTCCAATCATCTTTGACCTCTGATAGGACTCCTTGTAATCCTAAAATCACCATACCCATCCTTGAACATATCTAACCAATGCCAAAATTGAAGATCAACCAAGCCTCCTTTAAGCATAATAGGATTAGCATATTGCACACTTTTTCATTGTCACTTAGACTATAAAGGAACTTCATCCACTCACCTAGACACCTCCATGACATCATTAACAACTCTCTAATAATCTCCCCCTTTATCATTGATTTCAAAACCCATGATAAAAATATACACATCTCACCATCCTTCTCTCTCTTAAAGTACTCTAAAAAATAAGAACTTTATCCCCTTTTGACATAATGACAAATTAGGCACCAAATGATCTTGAGGACCTAAAAACACCCATAATAAGAGAGGACCACCCTACAAATATGATAAAAACTCTCCCTTACCTTTAACCTACCTCTTCTTTACCTTGACAACTTATTCTTGCCACATGCCAATACTCTTCTTTAACCAAACACTAAAACTAATGAATAAAGAACACACAAAACACTAAAATCTAATGGATCTAACCAAGAGACATTTGAGAGGGACTTCCCCTAAGATTTATAAGCAATTACACCTCTTGAGCATCTTCATATGTCCACACACCATGAAGAACCACCATACAAGCTTACTATCCTTCTCTCTAGCCACCTTGAAATAATCATGCCTTGTTTTTTTTAGAATTAGATCAAAAAGCACTCTTCTTCACACTATGCCTATCTAGTCTCTTTGTGTCCCTACCTAGAACTTATAGAGTCCACAAATTTCTATAGACACAACTTTAAGACCTAAAACTTCATATCTGGAATACTCTCATATTCCCCCTCAATCACACCAACTTTCATCACCTAAATCATCTTCTACAACATACTTCCTTCACAAACCTTCTATCTAATTAGGCCTACATATTGACAAAAACTTGAATAACTTAAAATCCACAAACCTTCAGATCTTTGTGAATCTTGATTTAACAACCCATTTATCCCATTAAATTTATTAAGTAGCTTTAGACTTCAAATCATAAGGAAACCCACTTTTATAGCATAGCTCAAAACCCCAAAATCTCAAAACAAATAGATTTAACAAACCTCCTTTTGGTCAACATCCACCTCTAAACCTTCTTGTACACTTTGAGACAACCATTACACACTTCTAGACCAAGATTTGAGCCTTCACACCTTTTGGAACCTTGACTTCCTATTACCCATTTTAGGCCTGCTTGACCTTAAGCCAAAATAAAAAAAATTGAGAGCACTCAAAAATATTCAATTAGCACAAATAAAATCTTCAATACACAAAACTACCTAGAACACATCACAAAGAAGTGCAAAAACACTTTTTTCTCCACTAAAAGGAGTCTCTTAAGAAGCATAGATAGAGACACACTACTTCACAATGTCCTAAAATAGTGTGAAACCAGGAGTTTCCCATGACTCCTCATATTCTTTATCCTCCTTGGTCATCTGATACTTGTAGTTCTTCATCTTATTCTTAGGCTTCAGAGAAGAAACATGTTCAACCACTAAAATATTCTCCTTTTATTCTAGGATTGGATTGACAATACATGGAGACAACATAGATTCATGACATACTTTTTCATCTGAAGAACCCACTTTGTAGTTTAGAACCTCATCACTAGGAACAAAAAACTGACGTTCTCTACATCAAACACTCTCAACAATAACATGATGTTCACTTGAATCCATACATACCTCATAATAATCCTCAACTAGCACCTTGGTCTTCTCTTTGAGCTTGGCTTCTTCATTCTCAAAATGAGTAGATAATGAGACCTCTTGGCACTCTTCAGCTTTTGTATCTTTCTCCACCATTGAAAATGGATTACTTGGACTTTCAAACTCATCATGACTCACACTTTTCACTTTTAGATTCCATGAGTTAACTTGCCTTCTTTCTTGCACTCTAGGAGCCTGATTAAACATATTCTATCTTGTAGACTTTTGCTTGTAGAATCTAGTAATGTGACCTCTCTATTGACACTTGAAGCACACTATCCATTTTGTAAGAAATGTATCTTACCTTACCTTATTTGGATAATTTTTATCAAAATGTCCCTCATTAAGATAGTTGAAGAACTTAACATTGTTCACACATTTTGAATGATGACCCCCATCATAGTTCCACACAAACTCATTTCTAATAGGTATCTTACATTCTCTAACCCTATGACCAAATTTATTAAATGTGTAATAGTAACCATTGAATATTACATACTCATGGAATTAGGTTATTTGATATGATTTGTCTTCAATCTATTTGCACCATCATTTTTTGACTCATTAGAGACCTTCAAGGGCTAAACCACCTTGATCTTATTGACCTTCATGTCAACTTGAGAAGCAACTTTGGAATCTTCATTAAAACCCAATCTAGATCTATCACTAGCATACTTTTGACTATTTATAAGATTATCTAGATCACTAGAACTCTTATCAAACTTGACAAATGATTTCAACTTACTTATAGACTTCTCTAACTCATCTTTCAAAGACTCATTTTCAATTACATACCTTAAACATTCATATTCTTTGGCTTTCAAGATTGTAGACAAAATTTCCAATTGACAACTAAGATGTTTGACCATATCTTCATGCTCCTTGGTATCTTAGTTCATTCTTGCTTCATACATATTTAATTTATCTTCATAGTCTTTGAGTTGAGACTTCATCTTATTGTTAATCTTCTTCTCAATATTCAGTTCTTCAAGATCATTTATCAATGTAGTCTCATAGTCTACCTCATCTTCATCATTATCTAAATCACTTCAAGTAGACTCCTTTTGGTGTGATTAACTTCTTTCCTTGGCCATGAAGAGGGATTTATCTTCAACATGACCATCATCTTCATGATCATACTCTAAGTCACTATCTTCACTCTCATTTGAAGATCTACAATCTTTATTGGTGTAGAGACTCTTCTTGTTCTTGAAAAACTTCTTGTTGTCATACTTTCTGAAACCTTTCTTTTTGTATGTATTCTTGTCTTCATCTTGGTCTTCACTATGTTCTTCATAATCATGCTTTTGAGGGCACTTTATATAAAAATGTCCTATCTCTCCACAACTAAAACATTTGAATGGTAGTTTACCCTTATACTTGCCTAAACCTATTTTCAATTTCCTTGTGAATAAAATAATTAGTTCATCCTCATCAATATCATAAGTGTCATCTTCCTTATGTTTTTTACCTTGGAACTTCTACTTTGGCTTCATTTATATCTTGAGTGTTCCTTCCTTATTTGGTGGTATATCATCATTTACTCTCATCTCATAAGAATTAAGGGTTTTATGCAATTGATCCATCTTCAACTGAGTAAGATCATGTCTTTCTTCTATAGCAAATACTTTTGGATCAAACTTGAGAGATATAGACCTTACCTTTTAAACTACAATAACATCTTCAATGTTCTCTCCAAGACCTATAATTATGTTCATAATCTCATCAAATCTCTATAGAAAGGATTCTATAAAATCACCCTCCTTAATTTTAAGACTCTAAAATTATCTTTGATGAGTCTGCAACTTTGCCAACTTAACCTTTGAATCACCTTCATGAATGATCTATAATTTGTCCCATGTATCTTTGGTAGATTTACAATGGATTACCTTGGTGAAATTAGTCTCTATAAGATCACAAATAATAGCATTTATTGCCTTAGAATTATTCTCAAATAGCTTCTTGTCTACAACACTAGATGGAGGAGTAGTAAGAGTAATATAACCATCCACAATAGATTGTCATACATAAAAACCTAGGAAAATAATGTATGCCCTCATCCTTGTACTCCAAAAAGCATAATTGGATCCATTGAACATTAGTGATTTCTTATTAGAGAAACTTCCTTGCATTTGATGACTAACCATATTGTACCTTGGATCACCTTCAAGATGTCATGCCTTTATAAAAAGACCAGTTCTGATACCAATTATTAGAGGTAAAATCACCAAGAATGGGGGGGGCTGAATCATTATTCCCAAATAATCCAACTTCAAATTCAATACTTTTAAAATCTTAATTAGTTACCACAATAATTCCATGAGGCATCCATATCATTGATAAAAATGAACAAGAGAGACAATGCAAGATCAAGAACATAACACATGACATGTGGGAAACCCTCTTGGGGGAGAAACCCACTAGAACCTTCTATTGGACTAATATCCTATAATAAAAAGAACCAATTTAGGCTAGATACAACTGATTAAGGAACTATTATCCCTTATTTAATGAGACTACAATCCCACAAGGTGTTACAATACCTGTCTATCTGAGCAACCAAAATAGCTAAACTTTTAGCAAGTTTCACCTTATAAGGAGGCTACAACCCCCTAGATTTTGAGAAACCAAAATAAAACCTATGAACATAAAATCTCTTAAACACTCATTTCTTGCCAATCTGATGGAGATACAAAGTATATCAAATCTCTTTAACTCAACACACTTAATACATCTAGAGCCACCTTTTGAATCACCCTAGACCCCTTCGCTTATCTTCAACCTGAAAGAGCACTATTATGACATCTAAAAGATGAACCATATGTCATACATATATTCCTCAATATACTATACTCAAAACCTAATTAAATAGGCATTCTTCCTCTCCTTCACTTAACAACACTCACACACACACAACCTCTCATAAAATCTAGAAACCAAAATCTTTAGTCTAACTATTTATAGAGCATTCTTGATTATAAACACCTTGGTTTGCCATTAGACATGCATTAACCTTTAATACATATCTCAAATCAAAAATGGCTCAAAATAATCTTCATAGGTTGGCCATAGTATCTATGGGTCACCCTTAAGTAGTTACACCTTTCAATTAGGCCCTTGTAGCTCTTATAGGTCTCATGGAGACATATTTAGCTTTTTTCACACTTATTTCAAGAAAAAAAAGAATACAGTATCACTTTCAAATACATATAACCATGTCACATGATCAATAGGTCCCCTTTAAGTTCTAACTTGCATTATATCACTCTTCTAATAATTCCCAATTAGCTCAAACACCTCTCTGTACACATAGTGATTATGAATGAAAACACAATCAACTTCTAACCCTTTATTCATACTACATATGATTGTTAAAACTTTAATAATGTACACATATGATCATCATGGAGTCTAAAATACTCTCCAATATCTAATTCATCAATATATATTGAAACAACATCAAAACAAGCAAGAATAATCTTCTCAAGTCACTTGTAGGACATACATGAAAACAAAGTCAACTTTGAAACTTAATAACTTTGACTATACATACTTTAAAATATTCAAATATATATTTACAGATGTAACTTGAAATCATATATAAATTTTATTTTATACCATGAGAAAATTATGCTTTTATCAAAAGATATGGCCCAAAACTAGACACTGGTCTTTCCTTTGTTATATTCAAATATTTAAATGCAAATGGTCACATTTAAACCTTAGTCACTTTTATCACATCTCATGTCCTCACATCTTAAGATTAAACATGCACCATTGATATTATTCTATTTTTAACTCATAGTTCACCAATTCCCAAATTTTAAATTTTAAAATAATTGACCTCATCTTGTGAAATCTTACAATCTTGACCACATACGCACCATCAATCTTATTATAAGGAGGTTGGTTTTTAGTAATGTTAAATAGATGTCACTTTGATCACATAGACTCAATATGAACAATTTATCTCTACTTGTATGAACACCTTCTCACCATTATATCCTAGAAGAGGCTTGATCTTTATCTCTGCTTGTTGTTAAACTTTGAATACTTGTCCTCATCTCACTGCTTCTAGACATCTTAGAATGAACACGTTATGTTGATCCTTTTGTAAAGATCTAAATCTTTACTTAGTTTAAGCATTGAAAATTTTGACCAAATTAAATTATTATTGACCATATATCTTCATTATATGATTCAGGTCTTGATCTTTAACATCATACAAAATAGACTAAGTATGGAGACCATTGCTTATCTGCCTAGAAGACCAACTTTGGACCTTAATAACTTTTGTTGTGATTAGATGCATGATGTAAAATTTGGACCATATGATATCCTTAGATAGGATAACCCAGCCATATATCAATATGATATTTAAACATTCATAAATGCAAGATATAATGCCATTAATATGCCCACTCAGAGTTTTTCTACCACAGAGCCAACTATGCCTAGAACTGCCTGGAAGGCCAACTTTTCACATGCATATCATTTGATGTGCTTCGTCACATGACTTGAAATTTAGTTTAAATAAAATGGAAAAAAATAAATAAACCCATATGATAATTTTCTATTGACACCTTCACACGTGCAAAATATAACACTATCAAAATGCCTACTCAACTTTTCTTACCACATTACAAATTTGGCTATGGGAACACTGTCAAACTACTCAGGAGCCCAAATTTTCACTTGTATAGATTATGTTACACTTTGTGGCATGAACTAAAATTTAGAACATAGAAACTAGGCACAAATTTTATCATAACCATATGACCAACTCCCCCTGACTCATCCACATATGGTAAATTTGATGTTAGTAAACTACCTACTCATATTTTTTCCCACTAGACCCAAAATGTCTCAATGAAAACAATGATAAACTAGATGAATTCCACTCATGCACACAAGAACTCAAATTATCCTTTACCTTTGATAGGACTCCTTAAACATCCTCAAATTACCATACTCATCCATGAACATCTATAACCAATGCTAAAACTAAAGATCAACCAAACCTCCTTTAAGCATATTAAGACAAGCACATTACACACTTTGTCATGGTAACTTAGACTATCAAGGAACTTAATCCACTCACCTATAAACCTCCATGATATCACCATGACATCATTTAAAAATCTCCAACAATACGTTCTTCTCTAGGAAGATTATGGTCTAATTGTAGCTAAAGAGAATAACCTTGTCAAGCAAATAAAAGAACATAGAGTGGGCAATCCTTCAATACTACCACCTAAAGAGTTAATTGTAGACATGTACTTCTTTTAGATATTTAAAATGGGATAGTATCTCTTTGGTGAGACTACATACATGGGTATGATTCTAAAATGTAATATATATCTATTTCATGCATAGCCTAGTCAATTGGATTGTGAAGGAATAAAGCTTGAATCTAAGCTAGGGGTTGCCAGTAGAATTGCCATTATAAGAAGGTGTCCTTTGAGGAACCTATTTCAATTATATATTGGAAAATAATAATATCAATTAAATGAGTATGATTACATTGGAGGTTACTTTTCTCCTACTATTCCACATACAAGTATGCCAAAGGAGTTATCAAAGAAGAGACTTACTTCCTCAATCACGAGGCTTGCAAGGGAACATGCAATATATCATTCTCCATATCATTACAGAAGTGAACTCAATAAATTTCCTTTTTACCAAAGAGTAATTTTATATGTGAATTTAAGTTGTACATATTAGGGTATATTTTGTTGTTTTCCTCCAAGTGTTGTCCTAGCACATTCATTTTTTGTCCTCATTTTGGTTTATGTTAGTTTTCCTATTTGTGTTTTTATTTATTTTATGCCAGGTTTGTATTTTTCAAGAGGTTGATTATAGTCAAGGTTTAAATTTTTCATTGTTTCATAATCCTAAGAATTCATGTAAGTGTCTAGGTCTCAATCATAGTAGGCATGTTTCCCATTAGAGTCACCATAAATTTTAACATTTTACCCTCACAAGCCAAATGTAAACCCATATCATTCAAAGATTTGATGACTATTATTTTATCTCATTTTATGCCCCCTAGTGTCCTTGTTTAAGATAAAAATGACTAAAATAGGCCTTGAGAAGTTAGGCCATCATATACACCTCAGGAAGGGATAAACATATCAGCTTAGTTGTGTAATTCATAAGTGCACCTATGGAATCAACCAAAGCCAAAAGATTGCAAAGACATGATTTTTCTCATGCCTTTAACATCCTCTACAAATTTCATGTCTTGATGAGTTGTTTATCTTGAGATATAAGCCTTCAAGAATGAAATAATAGAGTGGGATATACACAATAATATCAAGTTAAAGTTATGTCAAATATTCATTTGAACTCAAATGTACCAAGGATGAATACACAACTAAAAAGTGGCAAGATATCAGGTACCCATACAAATATCCAATAGTGCATAATAATTAATGAAGCCAGTGGATCTAGGTAGATCTAATGATGTGTGTTATATCATACAATCAAAGATAAATTATGAGAATCAAGTTAAAAAGTTATTAGACCTAGGAATAATGAAAAGATGACAAGTGTCTTAATCATGGTATATTCCAAAGCAGATCAATGATCTGCATTTGATCTGATAGACCAAGTATCCAATAATACATGATCCATCATACCAAAGTAGATCAACAGTGAGTGAAAGGTCAACTAGTTAGTGGATCCTAGGAATAAATGAAAATCTATCAATTTTAATGACCACAGTAAAGGTAAATCAATAAAGAACATGTAATCTATGAAAAGGTAGAATGATGGCACATGTAAAGTCAAGAGTTAATGCTCTTAAAGATGAATGTGAGAATGCCACATGGTAAAAGCATAGGAACTATCCAAGATTGATAACATGATCCTGAAGATGAATGGGGAGCTGAAAATTAGCATAATATGAGAAGCCTGGATTGATATCAATGGTTGATACCAAAAGTCAAAGCCAAGAGACTTCAAGTAGAGGTCAAAAATAATTTAGGTCAAACCAAGAACAAATGTTTCAAAGGGATATATTTCCATTAGAGCTTGGTTGAATATCATCAAGTAGACACATCCATATAATAAAGATTTCTAATAGTGAAGCTCTATTTCCATTAAATCTTGGATGTAGGATAGGTTTATTTGAAGCTAATATATTCCAAGAATGATACCATGTAGTCTATGGATTTCTATTGATATAATGACTATATGAAAACCAATAAATTATATTGGTTTTCAATCTATAGTAAAGAGATATGTTTATCTTGGAGTAGATACAGACATAAATGATATATGTTGGAGTGTCTTATCCTTTGACATAATCTTAGCTTTGATAAATGGGTACCTACATTCGCTAATGGCAGATATAGTCATGTATTTGTTAAGTACATTAATATGAGGATTTTGTCCTTTAAATGAAGTAAATTAATACAAATGAGCTTGAGAAGGATTCATATAGTAGGGGTGGTTGCTTCTTATAGTGGTATTGACATTCATAATCCATCCTTCCACACCAGGAAAAGACATAGTGGCATTAATGCAAGGAAGGGCTTGATGATGTTTTAAAGAGCTATTGTGATTACTTATAGTGGTAATCTTGGCCTTGATTATTATGACCTATTTTACACTTTCCCATGTGTCCCTTCCCCTCTCTCTTTCATTCCATTCTAATATAAATTCAAGATTTGAGCTCTTGATTTTCATCCCTTAGGGCTAGTATTGTAGATATGTAAAACTAGCCACCAATGGCTTTGCATCAGACTATTAGACCAATTCTTACTAATTATTGAACATTTAACCTAATGATTTCTATTAGTCTCAAATTTAGCTCCATAACTTTTCATTAAATGTATTTATCTTATTAAATCAATTAAATAAGGCAAATACACACATTGAATAAATCAAAATTAAATAAATGACCAAATGCCTAAAAAAAATTAATTAACTTGCACACCCTAATCAAAATAAATTAGAAAGTTAAATTAATTTTAAATCATAATTGAGTTCACCCATGAAATAATCAATAAATTAAATAAATTACTAAAAAGGAAATTCAAGAGTATCGTAGAACATCCTAGAATACACTCATTACCTTTGTGAGTTTTCACTTTTGGAAAATATTTAAAAGAATATCTTAATAATATGCCAAACTCAACCAAGGTTAATAAACTCAACCATGGTCAGATTTAACCCATTCCAAGGGATTTAAGAGCCTATAAAATCAATCCTAGATCTCTTAATTTGGAGAGCTAAATCAAAGTAGAGTTATAATGCAAGAATAAATTCATGAAACTAAAATCCTAGTGTTATAATGCCGAAATTGAGCCAAAGCTATCAAGCCATTGAATCAATCAAGTCATCAAGACATCAATCAAGCCAAGAATTCAATAATGGTGCATAGAGGAGATTATGTTAGCCATATGTCATTGATGAATATTTATTCTGCATAAATTGAGCAAGCCAAATAAATTACCATTTGGAGCTATCAAGGATTTGGTAAGGAATTTGTGTTTTTATGTTTATATTTCTCATTTCCTTCCATATTTTATTTTCTTCTCACTTGGTTTATTCATTATGATCCCTCCATGATTATAAATAAATTATATTATATTGTTATTGAATTCATTCTTCATTTTTTTTAGAGTAACCCTATACTAACCTCCTCCTTTGAGTTAAAATCCTAGATCACAAGTGGCACATCTAATGGGACATGATTGCGCACCCCACATATTTGAATAATAATGGATGTTAAAATAGCTCTTATATTTAATCCATTTATTTTTAATTTTTTTTAATTTTTGATAGTATATTCTTATTTGATTAATCTTAATTCTTTCAAATTCTCATTAAAATCTGATTTTTGGTTTAAACGTTATGACTCTTTTAGTGATTGTAACTTTTAATTTTTTTATTTTTGGTAAAAATGGCTAGTATAGAGATAATATTTTTTTTGTTATTCACTATTTTTACCTGAAGTTTTTAACAAAGGTGATAAATATACCTATAAACAACCTCCAAAATTTTCATTATAAATTAACTTATATTTTAAAAGTTATGGTTAAAATACAAAATTCAGGTTTTTGTGTTTTATGTGTTTGGTTTTCTTTGTTTTAACCTTCTAACTTGTTGTTTGAATGTTTCATAGGTTTTTTTTATTTTTTTATTTTTTTATTGAGATTTTTTATAACCATTGGATAAACTAACATGTTTATATTTTATGGTTTTGTCTTTGGGTCGACATATTTTACCCTTCATAATTGCTTGTCTCATTTGATAAATAAGCTTCAAGGCTAAACAAAGTACTGACCTTTTTCTTGCAGGGCCCATTTAAAAAATATTAAAAAAAATATTAATTATTTATTTCACACTTCTTTTGGGATTTATAAAAATAAATTAGTCATTTGACTTTGGGTTTAAAAAGAAAGTTTTTCATGTTTATGTTAAATGTTTTGATTTTTCTTTCAAAATTCATAACTTAAAGTCAAGGGGATAAAAGAACACCACCACACATTTTGTTTAGTGTTATAAAATTAAATACACTTCAAATTTTTTGCAATTTTTTGCAATTTTTTTTTAGTCTAAACTTTTTTGAGTAAATACGTAGTTGTGCATATATGCTCTTCCCTCTGTCCCCTTTAGGTAAATTTTGGGATCAAAAGCACCAACTTATTTCTAGATGGGTTGAAATTATTTTAATTTATGCTTCATAAAGCCAAATTAATAGTAATAAATCTAATAAAACACTTTCAATTTGGTGCAATTAAATTAACCTCACTTCAATTATTTTCAAACTTGCTTGTTGATTATGTGTTTTAAGGAAAAGAGATGTGCGTGTATGTTCTCCCATCCGTCCCCTTTAAGGAAATTTTGGGATCAAAAGCACCATCTCATCACACTTTGAGCCTAGTCCAAGGAATAAAAACAACATCATTTAAATCCCTCCCCAAAAAATTACCATAGTATTAGGTGATCTTGAGGTAACCATAAATTCTTTCTATTGTGTCATTTATTTTATACATCTTGGCTTATGAGGGGGACTTCATTACCTCTCATGAGTTTTTTAGTAAAGCTTTGACCTGAGGTTTCATCACCTATCATCATATTTAACCTATTTCCATGGAGGGATATATAAATCTAGATCCCCTCACTAGGATGATGGTTTAAGCGGTTAAACCATCTCTATTATTAGAGTCTAAGGCCAAGATGTTTGAGCATATTGGACATCGTACTACACTAAGTGAATGATGGATTTAGTGGTTGTAAAAAGGGAAATATATTTATACAACAATCCATATGATGTAGACCCAAATGATGTGTTATTTATCTTATTTGTTGACATGAAAGTTAATAGACATCTGATCCATCTAGAAACATTTGAAAACTAATTAATTTTAGTTAACCCCATTTTTCCACACCCTTGATAGGATTTTAGGATGTTATGAATAATTACATTTGGTCATTTATCTATTTCTCATTTGGTGTTTTTAGACTAAAACTAATGTGTTTTTTTATAACCACATCCAAACTAGTTTATTTTTATGTCACTCTTTGGTCCAAAGAGGCATTATGTTGACCATTTTACACCATACTTGTGCCCTATAATTTTCATTAAACATGTTTGTGTGTGTGTTACTTGTTTTAGATGGGTAGCATTATGCTACCAACATCATTATCAAGTTTGAGCCTTTGAGTCTTTAAAACATAACATTGATCACATCATTAGAGCATGCTTACACTGTTAGGCTACTCATTTTGTTTTAAGACTTGTTTGACCTTGTATCAAAAACCATTATTTCAAACCAATCAAACCATGTCACATATACCATTTGGACCTTATTCATTCAATATCATGCTATCCAATCTTGTAAATCTTATTTAATCCAATCATAGTTTTCAACCTTTGAGTTTTAAATTAACCTTTTTAAGATTGAATTCAAACATTGACTAATTTTTATTTAGGACTCACTTCACAGGGGTTGATATATAGAACTTTCTCTTTTGGGTTACATAACTTAAGTTATTCAATTTCTCAAATTTTAAAACTATCACTTGTTTATTTTTTCAACCTATCCTCATCATTGTTTGTGCTTTTATTTGGGAAAATATAGTCTTTTCTCCAGGTGCCTTTTTCCTTATGGTTTATATCAACTATCATGTTTATGTTTGATTTCATGTATTAGGTCTATGTCAAATTTGTTTCAACCTTATCATATTAAATAAAAACACATCAATATTTATTTCAAAGTCTATATTTTGACATCATTTGGTCAAATGTCTTATCAGATCATGTTTGTTTGAGCCTAGCCTTTGACTCAACATTTGGATGAAATCCCTAAAAACTTAACATTTCCTTTTCCTAGCTTAGATTTTGTTTAGAATACTTTGGCCTAGAATTTGACATGTCAGTTTTATTCAGATGCTTGACCTTTTTTTCTTATGAAATTTGATGTTAGACATTTTAATTTAGATTATTTTATGCCAAGTTATAGCATAAACCATTTTGGAGATATAACTCCTTTTTTAGACCATGTTGGAGATACATCTTCAATTTAAACTAAGCTAGATCACATTTGAACCCTTTGTCCTTTGGACATAGTTTTTTAGAGTTTTTAGAACTCTAATCCTTTTTATTTTCAAATATTTTATCATTTTTGTGGATATGACTAGCTACACTTATGGTAGAGTTAGATACAATACAAATTATGATAGAATGGTTGCACAAATTGACTATAACCAATTGCCTATTACAATCCAACTCGAGACCTTGATTCATATGAAGAGACTTGTGAGAATTTTTTTAAAGACCCAACTATAGACAATGTTTTTTGGGAGATGGATCCATGCCCTCTTTATAATGGTCAATACATGGAACACAATAAAAAACTAGCTTATGAACCAACTTGAGACTTTGATTGGGATTATATAGTTTATAAGGACTTAGATAATTTATATTAGAAGATAAATCAGCCTCCATGACCCCCTTTTTTTCTCTGACCCTCGACTACCCCTAACCCTCCTTTAAACTATATGAGCTACTAAGCTTCACAATATCTAAGGAATACCATTACTATTCTAGGACCTCATCCTTTGGCTTGTGATAACAACCAATCTCTAAAATGCCTTATCCATAACATTTGAGGACTTAATCATTTGGATTATGCATGAAATAAATCTCCATAACACCCCTTCATCATTCTAAGACCTAGTCCTTTGGTTTGTGTGAATAACTATGATCCACACTACCCTATCATTACCATTTCAAGACTTCAACCTTTAGCTCATGTGAGAAATCAAGCTCTATAATGTCCTATCATTATCCAATCCAAACCTCAGCCAATCTAATCATAATCCCAACTAATATTTTAACCTAAACCTCATCTAATCATTCATCCTTAGCCCATCATTCATCCTAAACCCCAACCAATCCAATCAATACCTATCCAACTAAACCAATCATTCGAGGACCAAGATGTGATCAAAACTAGTATTTTCCAACTCATTGGAAAAAAAGACCAAAAAAAACTACCCATCTAAGATGTTTTTGTTGAACCAACCATTTGTGATAAGTCAAACTATGATGAATTGCCTATTGATCCTATATTTATTGTTGAGGAATCTCACTCTGATGAGACAATATTTACTAAGTCACTTATTTATGATTATAACCACCTTTGAGAAAATAATTACCTCAACCATATGCCTATTTATAAAGAGCCTACCTCTAAAAATATAGTCTCTATGGAATTATTTCTTGATCATTTTCTTGTCATTGAGGAGTCTTACTTTGACAAACCAGTCTTTGTGGATCTTGTTATGCCGTCACAGGATGTTACTTATCTAGTACCAAGCATTCAACAAGACATAATTATAATAAAGTACCCATAAAATGAAGAATCAAAATTAGATTCAAGTTCTATTCTTGGATTGATATTTTATTTAGCATCAAAATTAGAATTGACATCAGTCTCGACATTAGATTCAAAGTCCCTTGAGTCAGAGTCAAATTCAAAAGAAGAATACATTTGTATTTATTACAACATTAGTTAATCATGCCTATAAAATAAATTTGAATAAATTTATGATCCTTATATAGATTTTTAGTATGATTACTTAAACATTGACATAAGTTCTAGTATCTTCTACAAGGATTGTATAGCCAACCCCCATTCCATTACTATTCTACATGCCATTAGCATCAACCATCATAACCATTTTATTGGCATACCACCTCCCATAAATGTTGATTAAGTTGATAGAATCACCCCTTGTTGAACTACATCCATGGTGACATGACAATTAAAGAAGAGTAAGGAGGATGAGACCATAATCATAAAATATAAGAACACTCTCTTAGTGAAACCATTTTGGAGGTGCTAGGGGATAATAAATGTTAGAACTCAACATCTTTTAGTGAAACTTTTTTGAAGTCACTAGAATATAATCAAATTAAAAATTCCATGTTACTTAATGAAACCTTATTGGAGGTACTCTAGGGAAATCAAGACAATTTCATTGGTAGAAGCCTCTTCAAGGTGCCAATAGCTGAGCATAAAATTTCTTCACTAGTTAAAGATGACATTATCAAAGATCAAATCAAATAATTGCTTATATACAACCTAATTAGATGGTATCTACTCTTAGGTATAAATAATATAATATTCTAGTGGTCTTATCAAGAGAATATTTAGAAGTCTTCAACCCTACCATATTCAAAGTTATGTTGAATCCAGAATCAACAACATTGTGTGTGCCTAAAAATCTTGATCTTCATTTGTTTCCCATCCATTATTCATTATATTATCCTCCATAATGACATTTCCCAATCAAACCTAAAATCCAAAATTTATCCATATTTACCATCCATGGTCACATTTTCCTTTGTAAAGGCTACAAATATACCTTGTCTCAAAGTTTAAAGGAAACGACATCAACAACCGATGAAGATCACAACAACATCACTTAAATTTGAATCTACAGCTAGTTCTTGATAGAAAAACTATTTAGATGAGGTTTGGGTTAGTAATTTACATTATTGACTATTCTAGTTGTATCATTTGTTGATCAGGATGTGCATCTCTACTTTATTAGGAACAACAAAATCATTTATCATACCTAGGCCATAACCAAACATGTACCATATCATATCAAGTTATCAATCCTTTTACCATTGTTGCATATCTTAAACATTAATCTTATCACTTAGGGGAACATTTTTACCATTTTATCCAATCAATCAAACCAATCATTACCCTAATCAATCATTATTCTATCATATCATATTCTACCATATCATTCCTATCTAGACTAAAGCTTATTTTTAGTCATCTTATCTAATCTTATTTTGATCTTGATTACTTTGGTTCTGCCCACACTTTTTGAGAGGGGATTGTGATCAATTTTAAATAATAAATCAAATTCATGTTTAAAATGAGTCTATAAAAGTAGTGTGATAGTTGATTTGGCAAGATATATTTAATTTTTGACCTATATCAAGTTTTTTTATGTGATCCTGATTATATCGCCTACTAGGGCAAATCAATGTTCACCAATCTTACTAATAATTATAACTACCTATGGGAAAATGAGTATCATTGATCTAATCCATTGTATCCTATTTATAACCACCTATGGAAAGACTAAGGGAAACATTTGTTTATCATGCATTGCCACATCACCTTGTGATTGTTGTTTTCATTTGACTAGCTATTTGTTGGATATGAGAACTTGTTGGGACCTATTTGGTTTTTCCCCACCTTTTGTGTGGATAGAATTACTATGAACTAAGGTAATTTTGGGACTATTTGGGTTTTGTTCAATTCATGTTGCAGTCACCTCAGTTCCCCTTTGTCATGATCTCATAGTTTTGTGAGCAACCTAATCTATGCTCTCACCATTTTATGAGCAACCTATCCACACTCTTGATGTTTGACAAGCATCATTTCAATTTATAATTGTCTCTCCATTTTATGAAATTAGACTATTTTAGTTTCTCATCATTCTCAATTGAGTTAAGATGCTTTGAAAATTCCAAAAACATTTGAAAATCATTTAGAAAAACCAAATAAACATTGACCACTTCTTTGCCTTAAGGATTCTGGGAACCCTCACTAAGTCACAAAAAAATCACTTGTTTCTTAGTTTCCCCATCCATTTTGGCATGTTATCCTACACTATCACCATTTTGTGAGTTCATCCATATTATTCTATCACATACATCATGTCTTCTATCAATCATCATTTTCTTCCCATTTCCTAGGAGAACTACATTTAGCTTGAAGTTTTTTTGGATCATCATATATATGGAACTATGTAGGTAACATCCATTTACCTAACTTATATGGAGACAACTTGTCCACCCCCTTCCTTTTCTTATATTCCCCTATCTTTTTTGTTTGTTCAATTATCACCCAGTTTCTAGGGGAAAGGTTCATCGTGTTGTTTATATTAACATAGGGACTAACATTTATTTGTTTGTTTGTTTGTTTGTTTGTTTATATGCATATTTTTTTTATTTCAACATTGTGGCCTTGATTCAATCTATGTGTGTTCATTAGGTGATTCCTTGCACATTATTCTTAAATATATCCATATTCAAACATCTACATTATCATCATGGTTTTTATCATTAATGAAATTATTTTTCATTGAGTATCAGATATTGGGAGTCAGTCCTTATGCATATTTTGGCCAAGCCCCCATGGTGTTATATCATGTAACCTACCATTAAATGATACAAAAAAATAGCCTTAAGAGGTCTACAACATCAATACAACATCACCATCTCCTCAGTGTTAGCATTAGCATAAATCCTAATCTGATCCCAATCATATCCCAAATAGAGTAATTAATTAATGAAAGAATTTCAACCTTTGTTAGTTCAGACAATCATCTCCCTACTAGCAAGTTGCCCCAATTCATCTTTATCCTCTATATCAAGTTAGAAATCATTATCCATCAATCATATTTTTCATAATTAAGGTATACTACATCATCATTGTACACTATTCCACATGCATTCTCAATTATTATATCACCTACTGGGGTAAATCATTATGTTATCAAAAATTTCATTTCTTGTTTTTCTATCCTAACTAGGGTTGCTCCATCTTCTCAGTGATTATATCACTTACTTGGGAAAATAATTATGTTATCATACCACATTACCACTATTAGGGTACAATGCTTATAAATACATTTAGGCAAACCATTGCACACCATCCCACATGAATTTATAATTTATTTTATCCAACTTTGGGTGAATCATTATGTTGTTACCCCATCATCTTCATTTATTTGGTCTCTTTGTTTTGCTTCTTTCTTTTGAGGGACCATTTATTGACCCACTTGCCAACTACTCCCTCAAGGGGGAAGCTATGGTTCAATAATTACCATTACAGTCATAAGCATAAAGAACCATTTTATTCTTTAAAAATACATTACTATGCTTATAACTTGCAATATATTCTCAAATAGGGGCAAACTATAGATAGGTAAAACTGGCCACTACTGGATTTGCATCAAACTATTAGACCAATTCTTACCAATCATAGAACATTTAACCTAATAATTACTATTAGTCCTAAATTTAGCTTCATAACCTTGTATTAAATCAATTTGGCCTATTAAATCAATTAAACAAGGCAACTACACACATTAAATTAATTAAAATCAAACAAATGACCAAATGCCTAAAAAGAATTAATTAACTTGCACAACCTAATCAAAATCAATTAGTAAGTTAAATCAATTTCAAATCCTAATTGAGTTCACCCATGAGATAATAAATCAATTACTAAAAAATAAATTTAAGAGCATCTTAGAACATCCTACAATACACTCATTACCTTTATGAGTTGTCACTTTTAGAAAATATCTAAAAGACTATCTTAAGAATATGCTAAACTCAACCAATGTTAATAAACTCAACCACAGTTAGATTTAACCCAATCCAAGAGATTTGAGAGCCTATAAAAGCAAGCCTATATCTCTTCATTTGGATATCTCAATAAAATAGAGTTATAATGCAGGTATAGATTCATGAAGCTAAAAGCCTAGTGATATAATGCCAAAATTGAGCCAAAGCCATCAAGCCATTAAATCAATTAAGCTATCAAGCCATCAATCAATTTAAACATTAATTAATGGTTAATAGATGAGATTATGATAGCCATATGTCATTTATGAAGACTTATTATGCATAAACTGAGCAAGCCAACTGAATTACCATTTGGAGCTATCAAGGATTTGGTAAGGAATTTGTGTTTTTATGTTTATATTTCTCATTTCCTTCCATGTTTTATTGAGTTCTCATTTGGTTTATTCATTATGCCCCCTCCATAATTATACCTAAAATATGTTAGATTTTTAGTGAGTTAATTTTTCATTATTATTGAGACTAACTCTATACTAACCTCCTCCTTTGAGTTAAAATCCTAGATCATAGGTATGACTAGACTTTGCCATTATTTATACTTATGTACCTCTTAGATTAATAAGAAAGACACTTGAAATTTTGTACCAATAAATGATTAATGTTTTGTATTTTTTTGATATGTAATAGTGGTTTAATATTCCCTTTACATGTCCAACTTTAACCTAAAAGCTAACAAGCTTTACTTGCAGGTCATTTAATGTGTCATAATATTGATGTCTTTGGTATAGAGTGGACTGATAACTATAAGTGCCTTTAATTGGGTTTCATCCTCATTTCCCTTTAACCTAAGTCAATAAAACTAGCCTTTATGTGAAGTACTTTTTCTTAGAAACCATTGTAGGCATTGTGTTAAGTCTATTAATAGTCCATTAGTATGTCAAGAGTTCAATCCTATGAGTGGATATAATGAATTCATGGTGAATCACCATACTTAGAGTAGGTTTTCATTTATGTAACTCCTTAATTTTAATCCAAACCCATTTAGGTCTTAGGGGAGCATTCAAATGATACACTAAAGGAGATAGCCTCTTTAAAAATACTAGAGGTCTAACCCGAGATTAGGTGAGCCACAACCTAGGGTCATTCCCATGTTAGACTAGATTTGAGTAAGAGGACCTAAACACTCCCCTTCTCAGCTAGGGTGCAGTCTAACCCTCCAACACTAATTACATAAACCTTAGTGTTTAGATATGTCTTTAAGGCATAAGGCACTATTTCCCATTAACCACAAAATAATGACATAGCAATTCAAAGTAGGCTCACACAATGATTGACAAGTAGTAGTGAAATATAAAGTGGTACTTGAAAATTAGTTGAGTAGTGTTTGAGGCCTTTTCAAGATGATTAAATGCATAAGTGGTTATTATATGTTATAATATGATCACATTCCACTCATCTAACTATTCTAAATATATACCATTCTCAAATAAGCACGTAGATCTAGAAGAATCCCACCAGTAACTCTTAGATTCATATCAATAGGAAAAACTAAAGAGACATGGATGAAACACCACAATAAAATAAAATACTATATCTACCACCCCATAGGGAATATTAATTGTAAATTCCTTACCCTTATAAAATCCTTATTATTCATTATAAAAATGTTCAACATTTTTTATGCAACCTCATGCTACCAAAATTTTCCCTCTAAGAGTACTTTATTGGTTGGACCTTACATTTTAATGAGAATTGAGTTCACCTCCCTCTATTATTCTTACATTTTATATGTGATTTGTGATTTGTGTTTTTTGATCTTTGTATGTGGGTAACATTCACCCCTCTCATTATTATCCATTCATATCACCTATGTGTGGAACTTATAACTCACTTATAGGTCCTATTTCATGTGCATTCAGGTTTGTATAGACCTTATCTATAGATAACCTTCATCCCTGATTCCTTCACCTCTATGTGAAATAAATATGAATTTGGAGTGTCCATGATGGATTTTGTGTGACTTTTTCTTAGATATTTGTAGTGTGTCCATCATGGTAGTGGAAGTTTTCACTCTATTCTTGGTGCATCATCACATTTTACTTTTATGAAATATCTTACCTCCTCCATCCTTTTTCCATATGAAATTTAGACTTAGATTAGTGGTATATTTACCTTTCTTCTCTTTAGGTATGTACATTGGTCTTAAATTAGCTACACTTAGAATAGAAGGAAGCTGACCTACTCCAGATATTTTTCCTCAGGAGCGTAAGGGTCCCATACCTTATAGATGTTCCCATTATTATGACAAGAAAACTAATGATTTACATTTATAGGTGAGCAATAACACTTTCACACATATCATTAAACATTTTTGTTCCTTTCACAAGGCATTCACACTCTATGTCCTATAACAAAATCTCATGATCTGTAGATCATCCACGAGTGCATGTTTTAAATTACAACATAAGGGTAGGATAATTCCACTTGGCATAATCTTGGTGACCTAAATATAATAAAGGATTGGTTAGTCACTGAATAATTAAGATGAGAGTGAAGGGTGCCAATTGGCATGATATCAAGGAATATAAATCATGAAACCATTCATTATACACTAAACAAATCAAAATATGGAGCAACCTACATGGAAATAAAATTAGGTGAAAATACACTAGAACATTACATTGTTATTGTTTTTATCCAATTAAATCAAAAGAATGATATTGAACACCCATTTAAAAAGTATATAGGAAAATAAAAGGTGATAAATAATCCATGAATTACGTTCAAGCTTTGATTTTCACCCTTTTACAATTTTTGAAATAAAAGTATACTTAGAAAATAACATTAAGTTTGTGCACTATTCATCAATATCATATTTCCTAAGGTTAATATGGACCAAAAATAAAGGGTTCTTTAAAAAATTGGGTCCCTATTTGATTTTAGAGAATGGGGTGTATTGGGTCACAATAAATGGAAAATCGATGGGGAAATAATCCATAGCACTTGTGAGCCCAAAACCTCAATATATGCATCATGACAAGACTTCGGTTCAATCAAGAAAAGAATAAGTTAATTAGTCATTTGAAAATGACTCTTCATTCCTCATGCAACATACTAACCCTTTTCATTCTTTGGATCTACGTGTGATTTTGTATATTTATTTAACCCATTATTATCAGAGTTTTGATAGAGACATGGACATACACTTTATGTTTCATTTTGATTTTTGATTACATTTAAATAATAATAGGGGAAGCTTGGTCATTGATATGCCACTAGCCAGGCATCTATAACCCCAATAGAGGTACCTCTAATTACACTATAAGCCTTGCGCTACGATTGGTCAGGCATACATAGCCCCAACATATATTTCTTGAATTATCCTTCCTCTATAATTTTATATGATGATTATTTGTTTTTGAAACATAAATTTAAGAATAATTAGGAATCACCATTGGTTAAGTATATGTATAAAAAATAATTATCAATACATCCCGACCAGTGTGCATCCATTTCAATGTTGATTATCTCTCATCTAAGTTTTAACATGTAATAATGTATTTGATATTTGGAAATAAAAGTGTTTCTAAAATTTTCATGAGTATATCAAATTAAATTTCAAAGGTTTAGTGAACTCATTCAATTCAGGTAGAGTTCAATTTAGTCATAACACATACCTTAATCTTGGAACCTCAATTACTACTAGAACATATCTTATTGGATTCTAATCATGCTTCTTTTTATGTCATCCCATTTATTTTGATAGTTATTTCATAAGTATATTATAATAAATTGATTGGAATATTTTTTAGTTTTAAGAAAACTAAACCAAAATGCAACAATACTAATTATGAAGGCACATGAAAAAAATATGAAATTAGTATAAGAAAATAGGAAATATTAATCTAATAAATAAAGGAATATATTATAGAAATAAATAAATCTAATCTAATCATACATTTAATTATTTACTCATATTCATTCAAAGGTTTCTCAAGTTGGATTAACCATTAAATAATACTTTAAAAATTGTCCATCGACTAGAAAATTGAGGTCATTACCTTGGAGGTCCTTCTAACAAAAGGCATTATTACCTAGAATTTTAGATATTTGTTATGGCCTAATCCATAAGGGAATAAAATTATAATGTTTACATTCATTTTAATTTACCTTATTCCACAAAAGCACTAGGTCTGAAATTAAGAAAACCTTGATTTTAGATCTTTTTAAAAACCACCTATTGACTATGTCTTAGTGTTTGTTATAGTTATGTAGTGATTTAGTTCAAAAATCTTCCATATGAATTATGATAATTATTCTATATTATACTCTTTGATATTCTCCCATGTAATCTTTCATAAATTAATACATTTCTATTTTAATAATGATGGGAAAAAACTTGTTATTGTCTATACACTAGCAGGAAAGGTGAAGCCTTATGGGCTTGCTTATGCCTTTTTATGTCCACCCATATTATATTATTCATTATTAAATTCCATTCTATTGGTTTATCATATTATAATTTATTGATGTAATCCATTATATTTTTTTTAGTAGACTTAACTACTTCATTCCCTTGGGGATAATAATTTAATGTAAACTTGATGGTAATCTAGATGTTATAGGCCTATTCAATAAATTATTTATATTAAAATGTTGGACCAATGCCACAAACCAAAAAAAATGGAGTTATAACCTTATTATATTTTCTTCATAAATTTGATCATATCTTGTGCTCTGGAATCTAATTTAGCCACAATGTATGTCCATCTAGTACAATAATCAGTAGTTGTTATGATAAATTTATGCCCTATTGAATAATTTAGGTTGATTACCCCAACAAAGTCAAAACCTCACTGAGAAAAATGGAAACCCTCAATAGTTAGTTTTAAGTATATGGAAACATGCACTTCCCTTTTTATAAACACCTAGAATTCATGACATGAATGACATGAGTATGTGCATATTTGAAAATTGCAGGCTAGTAGTATCCCATCCTTAATAATTTATGAGCTATTACATTGACTAAGGAATGTCCAATATCTATCCTCTAATGTAAATTATTTATGATGTTTTTAGATTCTTAACTTGATACACACCTAAAATATATGCCTTAATAATTATTATTGTATAAAACTCCCATATTTATCATGTAATGGGTTGATTTGAGCCTAAAGGCTCACCTTTGTTCCCAATTCATTTAAATAAGATAGTCACCTATGAGTAATTAGTGGATGGTTTGGGCATACCATTCACCACCATCCATTTATTTCTCATTTATCTATTCAATATAAATTCATGGATCTATTTTAGTCATGAGATAAATGATTCCTTTGACATGTACTATCTTGGATGGTCTGATTTCAAGATCAAAATCCTATAGTTTTTCCATCTATTTTCCTTTTATTTTACCCAATTAATTCTTGAAAAGCATGATTTTGAAATTTGGGTCTATGACAATGGCATATGTATTTTTTTTGATAATGTAATGCCTAAACATTTTTATATATTTAATTTATTCATGTATCTACTTATCTATCATCAAGTACTTTAGCTCTACATCCTTCAAATTAGTACTCATAAAGGAAATCATATATTCATTATCATCTAATGTTTGAGTGAGTATTATTGTTATGGTATGTTTTGCAGTTAATGAATAAAGGAATAAATCCTTAGTAAAGTCTTGGATAATCAACACTAGAGTTTACGTAATGGTAGTTTTGATATCTTGAAAAAATTATTGAGCTACTATTTTCCATTCTATTTTATCATCTCACTTCAACATAATATTTAGTGGATTGATAATCTCTATAAATCTGGAAATAAATTCCTTGCAAAGTTTATCTTTCCAAAAAATACTTTAATTCTTTATTATTTTAAGGTGTTATCTTGGAAATGGCCTAAATTCATTCTGGGTCAATGGAAATCCCATCTTTGGTAATGATGTGACCAAAGATTTTAAAATATTTTATTCTTTAGATTGATGGATACTCCATATCTTCTGCATTTGTCAAATACCTTATGTAGATGATATACATGATCAAATATATTAGTTGAAAAAATTGTTAGCTCATCCATGTAGATGATAATGAACTTTCAATCCATTATTTGAAAGTTAAAGTCCATAGATTGTTGAAAGGTTTCTCCTACATTAATTAGGTTAAATGGCATTTTTTTATATGCAAAATTTCCCCATTTGGTAGTGAAGGAAATATCAATTCTATCCTTTGTTTATACAAACACTTGATTATAGCCTAAGAATCCATCTTGAATGGACATCATCTTAGATCCATTAAAAATCTAGATTACCTCATCCAAGGAAGGAAAAGGATAGATATCCTTTTTTGATGCTCAGTTCATATTTATGAAGTCAACACATAACCTAATTTATCTATTATTATTCTTAATTGGTACTAAGTTGGCCACATAGGTATAATTTTTTATTGTAAATACAATTTTAACATCCAATATATTTTGTGCTTCTCCTTGAATGAAGGGATATAAACTATATTTATTGGCATTTAACATTGCCTAAAGGGATTATGTTCTAGATATAATAGGATAGTGTGGGTGATGGCCTTGGGATAAAATACCTTTAGGTATTCATATGTCCAAGAAATCACATCTTTGTATTCTATCAATAGACCTTTCAACTTTTTTTTCACTTTCAGTGTAACTCAAGCCAATGTTCACATATTGGGGATGTTGGTTCATTCCCATGATCTATTTGATAAAGTTAGATTCAGTTACTTTAACCTATTTCTACTTTAGATCTTGTGGATCCATGTCAAAATATCACTCTATTGATACCATCCCCATTTAGATGTGGTTCTCTTTCATAAGTAGGATGTCATATTCTCCTAAATATTTTATATTCATGGGTTCAACATCCTTTTCATTTATTATTTAGGATTCAAAGGATCTAAAACTATGCATAAATTGTAAGATATATTGATCATCACCAAATACTTTGAAGTTATCCACATTATCTAGGACATAAAGACAAATAACTATCTCCATAATTTTTTTTTATAAATCTTAGATTCTTGGAGTGGTATCAGGTTGGTAACTGAAGCTACTAGTGAATCTATTATTGTATTTTCTTCCCTAGTAATAACTATAATGTTAAATTATTTGAAGGATTTGATTTGGTCACATGCTCTTTTTGTGTACTTCTTCAATTAAGTGAGTCTACATTGATATTTATTTCTAATCTAGTTGACAACTAGCTCTAAATCACCAAATATCCATAATTACTTAACATTATGTTTCAATGTGAACTATAAACTAAGGATTAGATCTTCATACTCATCCTAGTTATTGGTGCAAGAGAATATATATATATATATATATATATATATATATATATATATATATTCTCTTGCACCAATAACTAGGATGAGTATGAAGCTCTAATCCTTAGTTTATAGTTCACATTGAAACATAATGTTAAGTAATTATGGATATTTGGTGATATATACACACACACACACACACACTACTAGGTATTTATTTCTGTCTAGGTTGGTCAAATTGATACCAACACCTTAACCTTATTTTGATATAGCTCCATAAAAATGGAGAGTCCATAACTAAGAAATACATTCAAACTTTTGTTCATGAGGTTCTTTATTTTTTAATGAACATATATATACCTGCATGTGTAGATGAAAATTCATCCTTTTCATTCTTTAAATTATAATTTTTTATCATGTACTTTATCTTTGGTTCTCAATCTACTTGAATCTAATTGGATTCCCCTTTATAAGGAAACCACATGTGTGAGAAGTCTATTTCAATGTAACCATTCATTTTTTTTGACCAACCACAAATAAATAACAATCTATAGGCTTTAGGAATGTCCACAACCAAAATGTCTATATACTATTGCACACATGGCTTAGATTCAAGCTTAATGTGTACATTTGTTATCTCTCTAATGCATAGCATATAATATTTTTCGAGCTGTAGGACCATTGTTTTAGATTTATCTGGGATCAAACCTAGTTTCTTACATATAGTTGTGGGCATCATATTGGCTGAGGCATCTAAGTGAACCAAAAAATTAGGCACTATTTTAACCTTTTGATGTTTAGATAATTTAAATCATATGTTTGATTAAAGGGATGATTATTCTAAATCAATGAAATAATATGTAATAAGTAACCATTAATTTTTGATAGATTTTGACTTGCTTTGACTTTTTTAAAATAGTAATAAGTATGTGCAAATAAATACTTATATGAAAAACACCTAATATGAAAGATCTAAGTACTAAAAATTGAGATACAAATAGGTTTGACTATCATCAACCATATCCCTATGTCAGATCCTCTTTTGGGTAGTATCACCACACTTAAATAGTAGCTTTATGTGGCTATAGTGTCCTAAAATGGTGTTAGTGTTCTTTTTGTAGGACTGATCCTAAGTTTTGGGTGCTCCTACACTTATGTTTTTGGGTTTTGCTCTTATGTGTATGAAGTATAAAACTCTATATTGTTTATATAATATATGATTTATGATATAAACCCTAATCATCCTTGCAAGTAAGGAATGAGATGTAAATTATGTTTTTAAGTAAGATATGTTAGACATTCTCAACACCCTATTGTGAAGAGAGTTGCCTATATACCAATACTCTGAGAAGGGATCAAGCCCAATGTAGTTCTCCTAGACTAAGTGCTAGTTCAAGTGTGAGTGATGTTAGAATGATAGTGGTCTTGAATGTCTTGAGTGTGTTTGATATTGGAAATCTAGAAAATCTAGGCTTAATGTCTTACTATGCTTTTTATTGACAACTCTTTTCTTTAAAAATATTTTGCTTCACATGAATTTCTTATTATGCCTTCTCAAATAGGGTCAAAATTTAGACATCTAATTCTTAAGACCATTTTTGCTGAAATTAGCGATCTTACTCGAATTGCACTTAAATGCACATTTTAGGTCAAATCATTAAAACACGCTAAATGATTTAAACTTATAATTTATAAGTTTCGATTTAGCCTAAAGTATCTCTAAATGGGGTAATGCATTTTATGTGATTCCTAACTTTGATCAGTTCATTTTGAGTCAACATGATGATTTTGCCTTTTTATGCTTTGGATCACTCTTTTCTTCTAATTTGTTAGTACATGTCACATACCTTTTTTATTTTGTGTTGGTAACATCTTAAATTGGAATATAATTCCAACACATCTAAAATTACCTACCAATTCTTCTCGAGTCAAATTATAACCCAATAATATGACAATCTGATCATTTTGATTAATTGAGGGCCAATTTATAAAGAATTGCACTAAAATAGATTAATCATGTTTAAATCTAATTAATTCAAATCAAGAGCTTAAGTGGATTTTCTATGGAGGTTATTGATTATTTTTTTAATTAGAAATAGACTTTTAATATCTACATCACTTAAATGACATCATCTATGAGGTGGCATCCAAAATCCATAATTGCAACAAATATCATGATTATGGCCTCACGTGCCTCTTTAAATCTCCCATGCATCATTAATACCCCTTATTCCCAAATCATGATGAGGATATTTATGGATTTAATTTAAAATATTAGATTAATTCATGGACACACACCTCAATCTTGAGATGGATGGTCATAGTTGATCTTGACCAATCTCAAAAATATATAAATAGAAGGCCACACACCAACATTTTAAAGATTAAATTGTGTATACTTATAATGTTAAAATCTCTCCACAATTCCTTTGTGTTTTGATTATTGTGTTATTTGAATTTGGATTATATTCATGATAAGCAATTAGATAGCTCTTATCATGAGCCTAGGTTTTACAAAGTGTTCTTGAGACATTGGAGGATTTTTTCTACCATTATTGACAAAGACAAGAATGCTTGATCAAGGGGAGAACATGCTTGGATTTGCTCTTGGATGGTGGAATAACTTAAGAAGGTAAAGGTTTATTTATTTATTTCATTTGTTTCTTAATATCATTTTCAAACCCTATATGAATAGATTTGATTTGTTTTTTAAGTTCTTTATGCATTTTCATTAATTTATTTTACTAATGCTTGACTAAAAACCATCGTAATCCACTCTACATTTTGGCATGACCAATGGGAGATAATTATACACCCCACACATTTGAATAAAAATGGATGTTAAAATAGATCTTATATTTAATTTGTTTACTATTTTTAATGAAATTTTGACAAGTTTTTATTACTAGTTTCATCCTGATTCTCTCCAAATTTCATTAAAATATGATTTGTAGTTTAGAAGTTATGACTCTTTTAGTGGCTGTCACTTTTTATTTTTTATTTTTCTAGTAAAAATGGCTAGTATAGAGTTAATAAAATTTTTATATTTACTATTTGGATCTAATTTTTATAGAGAGGTGAGCCTTAGAGTTATTGAGAACCTTTAAATTTTTTTTGATAAACTGATATGTATTTTAAAAGTTATGATTAAAATACTAACTAGAGGTTTTTATGTTTAATGTGTTTGGTTTTATTTGTTTTAAGCTTATAATTTGTTGTTTACATGTTTCATAGGTTTATTATTATTATTATTGTTGTTGTTGTTGTTGTTGTTGCTGTTGTTGTTATTATTATTATTATTATTATTTGTATTATTTTTTTTTATTTTCTTTGTCTAATCCTTGCCTTATAATTTTTATTGAGATTTTTTTAACCATTGCCTAGCCTAATGTGTTTATCTTTTATGGTTTTTCCTTCGTGTCGACAGGTCATCCAAACCTAAGAACATACTTTTCAAGTTTGCTTGTTTCATTTGAAAAAGTTATTCAAAGCTAAAATACATGTTGACCATTTTATTGTAGGACCTTAATTGAAAAGGGATCCATTTGTGCTTAATTAATTCTTTCTAACTTATTTTTGGGTGCTTAAAAGGAATTATGAACATTTCCATTTAGTGCTTAAGGAAAAATTACTTGTTTATATTGAATTTTTTTTTAAAGTTTTTTGCAATTTAAGGCCAAGGGGCCAAAGAACACCACCAAACATTTCAATTTATTGCTTTACAATCAAACTCACTTCAAATTTTTGTTTTAAGTAAGTCATTTATCTTTTTTTGCTTAGTTTAAATTTGTTTGAGTAAAAATTATGTGCATATATGCTCTCCCCTTGTCCTTTATAGGGAACTTATGGGATCAAAAGTGCCATCTTCATTGTAAATTGCCTTAGTCTAAAGGTATAAAAGAGATGTTTTGAAGGCTCTCCCCAATAACCATATGGATTGGATGATATAGAAATAACCTTAAAGCTCATTTACTTAGTTTTTACTTTCATTGCATCCTAGTTTGTGAGGGGGATTTCATCACTTCCCATAATTTCTTTAGGGAAGCTTTGACCTGGGGTTTCATATCCTATAATTATCTTCAAACTCTCTCCATGGGGGTGTATATAAATTGTGATCACCCCATTGGGATGGTGGTTTGAGTGGTTAAACCATCTCCTATCACTGAAACTAATCCCAAAATGTTTGAGCATGTTAAACATCACACTACACTGAGCAAGTAATGGATGTAGTGGTTGTAAAAAAGGAAAGACCTTTTAAAAAAAATCTATATTATGTGGACCTAAATGACGTGTTTCTTCTCTTTAATTTTTATGTGATAGTCTTGTGCATCTGATCCATCTAGAAACATTTGAAAATTTATTAGTTTAGTTAACCCACTTTGCCATACTTTGTCGGTTTAGGGCTTAAAATGATTAGTTAGTTGATTTGTCTTTGTCTTAGATTACTTGGTATTGTTTTGGGTCAAAACTTTCTTGTTAAAAAAATTTCATAAAAAAAACACATTGTCCCCAAATTTCTTGAATAAGTAATCATTACACTGTCTAATTGACCATCATATTTTTCCTTATTCTGATTATCATCTAAAACATTGTGTCATACCATCCATTGTGGTGTAGTTATGATACCCATTTGAGTCTAGATCATTTGCCAAATTTCCTCAAGTCTCTCATTGATAATTTAAATTCAAAATTAGATTTTTCTAAGTTTTAAAGGTTGATGTGTCAAAGTGGGTTCGCCATTTGCACTTGACTTGTTTTAACTTGGGTTCACTTTTTTGTTTGAATTGAGGGTTGTTTATAGACTCATCATCACATTATTATCTTTGGTGGATTCAATTCATCTTGCGTATCACTTATGCTTTGAGTCCTAGAACACATTTTATACTAACATTCCTATTACCATGTGGTAATGTTATGCCACCCATTTGGTTTTAGATTTATACATAGGAATTCTTGCATGTTTCCATCTCATTAGTTTCTTGGTTCATATTGTGTCCTTCATGATCCAAAGGGATTTCTTCTAGTTTTATATTAGCAACTCATCAAAGTTAAAATAAATTTTACGATATTGATGTATCTCAAAAGTCTACATTTTAGTGTATTAGTGACACTCTAGGATTTTCGAGTTATCATACCCTCTTCCAATTTATACAATTTCAACCCTACCTAAGGTTGAGTAATTTCATGAACACATTCTTATTATTATGTATGGTTCCAAGCCACCCTCCTTTGATAGTCTCTTTGGTACCTTAGTCACTTGTTTAGAATAAATATCAAGTCTCATATCTTGTTTACATGTTTGAAAAACATTAATCCAAATTTAGTCAAACATATAAGGCAAAACTTTCTAGACATGACTCAAGGGTTCACTCGTAGTGGGGTCCCTTATAGCCCTAGCTATGAGGATGAGCACTTTTATTATGGACAAGACAATTCTATTATCTTTGAGGACATTCTTGAAACCATAGTATTTGAAGGGGAAATACTAAATATCAAGAGAACCAAGATGAAACACTCCTTATATTGATAAAATCTGGTGCTACACTACCCTCAGATTTTCCCATAGAGCAATTGCACACCCTAGTTAGAGAAGGAGAAAAACAACAACAAGAACAAGCTTTTGCTCAAACAAACATATCTTCTTCCTCTAACAAAGGTAAATAAATAATTATAGAGTCAAAACCAAATGATCAAGATCTTATTGACAAGATTAATAAAATAATTCAATGATATGCCGATCAACTTATTGTAAACTTATTGAATTTTCTAGTTGCTACTTCAATATACAATTATACTTATAAGGAATAAGGAAATGTGATTGAACCTATGCAATAAACATTGGTTGATAACATAACAACAATCAATCAAGGTGTCTTAAATGAACAAAATAAGACACACGACGTAGTGTAAAATGTTTCACTAAATACAAAACACACATTCTTTAACCATCAAGAACCTCTTGTTACTTTACAAACATAGAGACCTAAACATTTTGTTCAAATTGAGGAGATCCCTCTGGACAATTTGTATAGTTCATCTCGACCTATGAAAAAATTGGTGAATAAACAAAGGACTCCCTAAAATCAATAAATCACATATAGTTCAAGGTAACATATTTCAAGGAATCAATGGCCTATTTACTTGACTCTAGGATCAAATCAAAACTAAGTTGTAGAACATAGGGTGTACATCCCTAAAAAATCCACACAATAATAGTGGCACTTTCCACCCCAAAAACAATAATAGGGGCACATTCCACCCCAATATAACTATGTTCCACCCACACATGCACCAAATATGCAAGAGTGGAACTCCATGAAGGAGATTGTGTCACATTTGGAGATTGGGAACAAGATCAAAAAGTATAAATTTGATGAGATATGTCCATATCTATTTGATTTAAGCATTTTCCAAGTCCCATTTTTGCATCATTTTGAGGCACCCAAATTTGATAAATATAAAGGAAAGGGTGACCCACATGAACACATCCAAGTATTTTTGTATTATGCTAAGAGGTTGCTTATAGTAACATGTTCTTACTTTCATTATTTCTATGAAGTATAACAAGACAAAGTTTAGATTGGCTACTTAAGTTACCCAAGGGATAAATTATGGATTAGAATGACTTATCTGAAAAGTTCATCAACCATTTATTGTACAAAATAGAGCATGAATTGACCATTCTCAACTTATGCAAAGCCAAATAACATGATGGAGAAAGCTTTGCCACATATTTACAGAGATGGAAAGCATTAATAGGTCACTTTCAACATAATTTGTTAGATAAATAGTTGTCAGATATATTTGCATAAAAATTACATCCTAAGGTCATATATAATCTCTATCTAGCTTGTGTTAACTCATTTAAAGAGATCATAGACAAGGGTGTATAGATTAAGAAGGTTCTTATTAGCAAGGCCTTGTTAAGATCTTTGCATAGGATCAAACCTCTAATTAAACCCCATATTATAATTAGATAGTTGCCTAAGATAAGCCTAAAGGATTTAACAATAAAAAGAACATGGTTGGAAATGGGGTGTCTGAAACAAGGCATGTACAAATGTTGTAGGCCCCACCGACCCCAAATGTACAAATAAATCCCCCTAACCCACCACCTAATTTATAAATATAGCCTCCATGAAGAGTAATCCATGGTGGTTTTAGGGTCTTTAGCAAATTAGGAGAACCAATTCAAATAGTGTTGTAAAAGTTCATAGTAAATAACCTGATTATATGGCTAGTACCAAGGCCATTTCCTTAATATCAACCAAAACTAGATTGGTATAAAGAGAATGAATGGTGTAACTTCCTTCATTTGTTGTTGGTCATGGTTCTTATTATTGTGTCAAATTATGACATATTATTGAAGATCTCATTGAAAGTGGTGAAGTTGAGATTAAAATGGCCCCTAATTAGGACATAAATCATGATATGGGAATCTACAAGAACCCCTTTCCTTGAAATAATCAACCACCACCAAGTAGAAATCAAAACCAAAGATAGAGGTAAAATTAGAACTATAATCAAGGTCAAAATCATAATTGGCATGACCATAATCATGATCATGATACCCATACTAACAATTTGGGATGTAATAATATGATGTACAACTATAAAAATACCATGGGATTCATTTATACAACCCATATTACCACTATTACTGTTAAACCACATAAACCATCTCATGTTCCTCATAGTATGGGACCCATAATTATAGGGTCAAAACCCTCTCTCTATTAATACTATGTTGAGTTTACATAATTTTTTTAGGAATCCATTTACATGGGTTACTATTTCTAGACAACACCCTTCTTTTAATTATAATGGCTCCTTGCTGACTCAAAATTGTAGCAATGTAACTAGATGCTCACGAGTCACCCTCCAAGGCTTGTTGCCTTCATCTCATAATTATATTGTCTCCCCATTGGCTCTAAGTTACACAATCACAATTAGACACTCTTAAGTTACTCTCTAGGTCCCTTTACCTATTTATTCCATATAACCTGATGTGAACATTACACCAATGGATCCAAATCTGACTACTATCCCAACCAAAGCCAAGTCATCTCACCCCAATGTTGAAAATCCTTATAGTCTATCAGACCAATTGAGCAAAACACCTACACATATTTCCATCTTGGATATTTTGAAGATATCTAAGGTCCGTAGAACTATCTTGAATAATATTTTACAAAAATCCACTATTTCCAATTATATAAATCTTAAACAATTCTAGATCCTTGTGGGACATTTATCTTCATTTAACCAAGTGATGTTTGATCAAAAAGACATGTCTACACTTAGACCTAGCCACAATAACCCACTGTATATTGAAGTAATCATTAAAAACAATAAGATTAACTAGGTTTTCATAGATAATGGTTCAAGACTGAACACCATATCTCTTAAGTTGGTACAAATATTGTGATACATTTTAAAATACATTCAGCTAAATACAATCACTATCAAGGCTTACAATAATGTCAAAAGGTAGTTTGTTGGTACTATTTAGTTTCTAATCATTTTTGGGTCTATTTCACATCATACATTACTTTATATTGTGGACATTGGATTGCCTTATGACATACTTTTTGGTCATCCTTTGATCCATGAAGTACAAGTCATTCCTTCCAGCTTGCATCAATGCCTTAAGTTTCCCCATGATGGGATCAAGGTTACTATTCTCATCGATCAATAACCTTATGAATATTGTAAACATCTTGAGTCCCAATTCCACAATTATAATTATTTTCTAGGTTTTGAATTTGTTACAAAGAAGAACAAGACTATCATTTCACATCAACCTCCATCTAATTATATCAACCCTATTGATCTCATTTCCACTTCAGTTGATCCATTTCCCATAGATCTTGCAAATCAAGTTGTTATTAAATACATGGGCATTTCCACATGTAATGTTAAAGATGCCTTCCATGTTGCAAGGTTTCCTAAAACTCTAAAAACATTTGATAAACTTAAACCTTCAAATAATCCTAATGAACCCATAATGATTTGGAAACTAAAGAAGAAATATCAAAAACCACCTATGGTTTTTGTACCTATTATAATGCCAAATAAAGATCAAGAGGTTTTTACTAAGGGAAACTAGTTATATTCTAAAGGCCTTACTTATTGCTTTTAAAATCTAAAGTATCCAATCCCTAATCAGATCATGGATCATCTTGATTATATAGGAAAAGGCCTTGACTGAGAAATACAAGGAATCCTATAATCCTTATCAGTTGGAGTACCTAATTTGAATCATGGTCTCAGATTTATACCGCCTAAGAGTGACCTCATAGCTTTTGATAGTGATTCTTTTGAATTGACTAGTGACAAGACTCTTGGAAGTGACATATCATCCCCTTATAGCCTTTTTATGAGCTTGTTGACATGGACCTATTTGATTCAAATACCATTATAACCTTAACCATTGGAGCTTCTCATTTTGAAATAAGAACACATTCTTTCATTGCTTCCCCTCCTAAAGTAGAACATCATATTTTTACCATTGGATCTTCCCTTCTTGAAGTAAACCCTCATTGTTCCTTATGCCTTTACCATCCTGAAATCATTGATTGGGACCAACAAAATTTAGTCATATGCCTTGATGAATTTCAAAATGAAGAATTACTTGTAGAATACATGGGCCTATGAGATGGATTTCCCATTAGCAATCATAAATAAGGATTTGATTTTTAATTGGACCCTTATACCTACTTTGGAGAGTAGGAAAACTTTATTGATCACAATAAAGAATAAAAATCAATATCTTTGTGTGAAAACATCTTTAAGGCACTCATCGATCAAGGAAAAAGTAAGGGAAAAGACAAGCCTTCAAGTGAAAACCTATTTCAGATGTTCTTAGGTGGGAAAGTTTTCTCATCCCCTCAGGATGTAAGAGGTCCATATAACCTATGTTTTATACCTATTACAATCATATCTTTAGAACAACAATAAATGTTATAACATCTTACTCTTGAGTTTCTAAAGGTTTTTGCTACTTAGCCTTTACCTAAGATGGTAGATTTTGATGCGTCACACTATCTAGAAATTTTGGAGGAACAACAAGATGTGGTAGAATAAGATGATCACGATCATAACTTGCCTAAAATTCTATAAGCTGGATCCACACTTCTTGTGGAAAACATGATAGAAGTGAACCTAGGACCTATGAGGATCCCAAAATAGTTTATCTTGGAGCTTCCCTTACTAAGTAAAATGTGAAAAAGTGATATCCATATTAAGGGATTATATTGACATCTTTGCATGGGCATATTTTGACATGCTAGGCTTAGATCTAGATTTGGTTGTGCATCACCTTGTTTTCCATCCCAATGTTAAACTAGTCAAGAAAAAATAAATGAAGATGCATCCACATATTACCTTATTGGTTAAAGTATAACTAGAAAAGTTGTTAGGAGTAGGCTATATTATGCCACTAGATTATTTAGAATGGATCTCAAACATAGTCCTAGTGAATAAAAAGACCTTGGGTATACACATTTGTGCTAATTTTAGAAATATCAACAAAGCATACTTAAAAGATGATTTTCCTCTACCTAACATTGACATGATCATCAACTTAACTATTAGGTACGTGATATTGTCTTTAATGGATAGATTTTTTGGATATAATTAGATCAAGATAGCCCAATAAGGTCAACACAAGACTATGTTTAACACTCCTTAGGGAACATTTTTTTACCAATTCATGCCATTTGCCTTGAATAAAATTGGATCCACATATCAATTTACCATGACTGTCATCTTCCATGCCATAAATCACAATATTTTTGATGATTATGTTGATGATATACTAGAAAAATCAAGAATGATAACTGGACATCTCAACATTCTATAAAGAATCTTTCAGAGGTTTCATGAATATGAAGTCCACCTCAATCCTAAGAAATATTTCTTTAGAGTAACATCAAGAAAATTTATAGGTTTTATTTTATCACAAAGAGGGATTTAATTAGACCATGCTAAGGTCAAGGCCATTATGGAAATACCTCTAACACACAATCTTAAATAGCTACAAATCCTATAAAGAAAAGTCCAATCTATACGTAGGTTCATTTCTCAATTGGAAGATAAGTGCCACCCATTTAATAAAATGGGTAAACTTTAAATGAGATGAATACTTTTAGATAGCATTTATGAAACTCAAGACATATTTGGCCAATCTACTAGTCTTGAGACTACCAACACCTAGAAGACCACTACTTATTTACATATCAACAACAAAACATGTATTGGGGGCACTTTTGGACCAACATGATGATCAAGGTAAAGAACATGTAGTATATTTTTTAATTCACACTTTGGTGGATTATGAACATAATTATATGCCTATTAAGAAGGCATGTTTAGTTATGGTGTTTACTACCCAAAAATTATAAAATTATATGCTAAACAATAAAACTATTGTCATCACCAAGGAGAACCCTCTCAAATTCCTATTGTCTAAATCAAATATTTAAGTACACATGGCTAAATGGGTTATGCTCCTAAGTGAATTTGACATTTAGTATCAGGAAAAAAAACAATCAAGATGTAGGTTATTATTGATCAACTTATAAAATCCCTTATCATAGATACTCAATCTCTAAAATTTGACTTTCTAGATGTTTCTATTATAGAAATATAACAAGAATCATAAGAACCTAAATAATGGAAGTTGTATTTTGATGTCTCCTTTAAATATTTTAGATATGGAGCCAACATATTGTTGATTACACCTTAGGGGGATCTGATTCCCAAAGCATTTCATATACAATTTCATTTTATTAAAAATATGGCTGAGTATGAGACATTGATTATAGGGATTTACCTTACCATATAATGGGATATTCAAAGTTTAAAGGTCTATGGTGATTCCTAATTAATCATCAATTAGACCAGTGATCGGTATCAAAAATAGAGATGTAAATATCGTTCCTTACAAGCAAATTATGGATAATCTCAAAGGTCATTTTAAATCTCTATAATTTGAACAAGTTCCAAGAGTAAACAACAAATCTATTGTTGCAATGGTAACAATTGGTTCCATGATACAAATTGATGGTGGTGCTAAAGAGTATCATTTCTTGATTGAAAATCTTCTTCAGCCTACACATGTTATACTCGATTTAAAAAGGGCATGCACAATTGCTGGTCCCAATCCCCCACCTAAATTACCTTGGTTCCAAGACCTTTATAACTACTTTTATGATCATGTTTTCCTAGTTAACATATCCAATAGTGAGTAGAAACTATTCCATCAACATTTATCATGTTATACCCTCCTATGAGACACACTTTACTATAAAGTCTATGATGTAATTCTTTTTCATTATTTATCTTCAAGAGAATCCAAGCGAGCACTAAGGGAGGTTCATGAAGGAATGTGCGGGGCCCACACCAATGGTGTAGTATTAGCAAAGAAGCTCCTCAAAATAGATTATTATTGGAAAAAAATAGAGAATGGTGCTTGAAATTATGTAAATAAGTGTGTTCCTTGTTAGTAACATGTAAATTTGATACATGCACATTTTTTACCACTACAACTAATCAAAACACCTTGGCCATTCTTAACATAGGGCCTTGATCTCATTGAAGAAATAAACCTAACATCTTTAGATGGACATAAGCATATCTTGACTGCTGTTGAATATATTACTAAGTGTATTGAGGCCATTCCTCTCACTTACATCATGAGGAAGCAAATTTCCAAATTCATCCATTACCATATCATCTATTGATATGACATCCCCACACACATTATATTTGATAATGGTGGATCCTTTATAAACCAATATGTAAAAGATATTTATTAAAAATTCAAGATAAAGCACAAGAAATTAACTCCATATAACCCATAAGGCAATCAACACGCTGAGGCATCAAACAAAACCATTATATCCATTTTAAAGAGGATTTTCAATGACACTAGTTGTAATTAGCACTTGTAAATATTTTCTACCCTCTAGGCTTATATAACTAGTCATTGAACCCAAATAGAAGCCACTTCATACTCCCTTGTATATGCACAAAACATATTATCCAAACAGAAATTGAGCTACCGTACTTGTGAGTATCATTAGAACATATTAAAGATGATGAGGACTACAAGGTCTCAAGGATACAATAACTATAACTTCTTCATGGAAAGAATTTAACTACCCTAGAAAACTGACAAGCCTATTAAAATAGATTTTGGAGAAGCTACTATAAGTGCATTCTTCCTCAGGAGTTTGAGATTAGTGATTTGGTCTTAGAAGAGAACCAAAAGAACATAAATGTTGAACACAAGAAAAAAGGTAAGTTTCAACTTAATTGGTTGGGACCATTTGTTATCATGCTAAACTATGGATCAGGGACAAATCAACTAGATAAAATAAATGATGAAAAACTTCCAGCTCCCATGACCATCATTCACCTTAAGAGGTTATATACATGAATGAATTTAAACCATTGTCTACAATATCCATTACTTGGGGAAAACTTATGCTAAAGTAATTTTACTCTATAATTTTTTATCATACCTTGGACCACTCTCACATGAGCCCTATTATTTTCATGACTTTGGATAGTGAAATATTTTGGACCGTTGGTACTCTAAATGCATTTTATCCAACCCTAGACTATTCTATTTGAGAACCATTTTCTTAGAGAACCTTATTATTTGTTATGTCTTGGACTTGTTATAACCTGAACACTTTTATCCCTCAACTAATTATGATATTGATTATGTCTCATCATCATTATGAACATCTTTGATGCTAGTTCTACAAAGAAGTTCAGCCAAGATAATATTTTGTAGCCTCTTCTACAAACAAGTGAACAAGGACACCTATTCAGCTTAGGATTTTTTCCTATTGCATGGTTCTTTAGATTTATATTGTGTTGCACATTGTTCTATATTACATTTACTACTCTTTGATGAAAACCATTGTCTTTTCAAGATCCTCACTCTCACTAATTTGTGAGCATGTGTTGTTGTAGTCAACTTTATCTATTATTGAAACTCTTAGTTACTTCCCTGGTCTATTATTTATATCCATGACTAATGTTATGCTAGATTTAGCTGTTATTGAAGCTTATACTCTTGGAAGAGCATATCCTTGACTAGTTGGTTCCCTTTTTGTACATATTTTATCCCAAAAACACCAAAAACATTAGAAAATGATATATAAAATAAGAAAAACATTATCTTATGCTTTTGTACATTCTGATCCTCATGCTCTTATCATTTTGAAAGCATTTTATCCTACTAACTTTCCACTATTTGAGTCATATTATCTTACACACTTATAATTTTTCAAGACTATTCTTTCTCATCCCACTATGTCATGCTCTTACCATTTTAAAATTAAATTATGTCCCAATGGCTTGTCATTTTACAATTCATCTCATCCTCATGCTCTTGTTGTTTTACAAGATAAATCTCATTTTTCATGTCTTCCCTTTTCTTCTAAAACATTAATCATATGTTTCTAGTCATCATCATGTCTTCTATCCCACTTCCTAGGATAACTACATGTGGCTTGAAGTTTATGTTGGAACATGTATCCATGGAAATATGTAGGTAGCATCCACTTATCTTGTACATCTAGAGTTAGCTCAGCTAACCCCTTCCTTTTCTTCTCTTCCCCCATTTCTTCTACCATTTTTCATCTTTAATTAGGGAACAAATTTTATGTCCTTATTCTTTGATACATTATGGTGGAAATTAATTCCTCTCCCACATGTGCATGAACAATTGTATTTAAACCACACTAACTTGGTTCTTATTTGTGTGTGTTTATTTGAGATTTATTGGTGTTTTGTTTTTATTGGTATTTTGTTGTGTTTTTGCACCTCTTCAATTATTTATTATCCTTTTTTCCTTTTAGTGCTTATTTTCTCACCTCAATATTGTATTTCCATGTATCTTTTTTGATTATCTCTTTTATGTTTATTTAATTATTGTTGGTATTGTTTGTTCTTTTATTTTCCTATTTGGTCTTGCTTCTTTATTTTCTTTATTTTTCATTTTTAAACAATTTCTATTCCTACTTGAATCCTGATGGTTCATATCTTGATTTTAAGTTTGGTTCATTTATGTTTATCCTTTTATTTTTCTTTTATTTTTTGTTTAAATGTAAATAGATGTAACTTTGGTTTTGGTCATTATTTTACCATTATCCTTAGTTATAGGTATTCACATTTGAATTGGCTCCACACATTTGAAATGACATGTCATTATGAGTTATTCATACTTATGATGCCTAATTTATTTTGATATAGTAAGCAATTTGTGATATAATTTCAAGTCTTAACATAAACATAACTCTGATGAATAAGTGTCAATAACACTATGCACAAACTAGGTTTAATAGGTTTAACACTTGACTCTATGTGTAGATGTTCATCTCTTCACATAAACCATGAGTCTAATTAATATTTGGTTAGTTTTAATCATCCCTCATTTAATTCTCTCCAATTTTTATATGAAATACATTGGCTTAAGGCCCATTTGGACTATGTAGGCAATGCTTATATATTTGACGTATCTCAGGTCAACTAGGCCATCTCCATTCTTATTTTTATCTCTTTCATCACTTTGTACATTCTTGTATGCCTAGTTTTTTATGGATTTTTATAATCCATTACAACATCACATTTATGTTTATGCCTACTCATTTTAATCTATGTTTTATGTTATATTATTAAGCTAATTACTTGCCAATCTGCCCATGAAGGGGCATCTCATTTAAACCAAGTCACAAATATAAATCAGCCTTATGGACACAAGACCATTATTTATTATTTATCAATGATCAAAATTATCCCTAAAAGGGACCAAATATCTTATCAAAATCAAATTTTATCTACTAGGGTACTTCTTTTTATCATCTTTTAGGTACTACGTTCTCCTTTTTCTCTAATTCCAAGCTCTCCACACTTTTGCCCATGACGGCAATGTTTTATTGTGTAACTTGTATTGAGATTGATCAATGTTTTAAGCATGTAGATTGCACTCTCAAATTGGGTGCATTCAAAGTGTGTTTCTTATATGTTTGGATTGAATCCTTACCATTCCCCCCATCTTTTGGGCCCATTTTCATCTAACTATATTTTGATCATTGATGGTAACTATGTTTATAAGCATTAAATCATCTAGATGTGATCTATTCCATTGGTTAATGTCTCACTTTCTCTCTCTTTTCAAAATTCCATCCTTCTCTTTCATCCTATTATGTCCTCTTAATGGGGAATCATGGGTCATTTCCAATTTCTTATTGACAACACTTTTCTTTGAAAAGATGTTGCTTTGCCTGAATGTCTTGTTATGCCTTCTTAAATGGGGGTAAAATGTAGACATCAAATTCCTAACACCATTTGTGTTGAAATTGTCAATCTTACATGAATTGCACTTAAATGCACAATCTAGGTTAAAATTGCTAAAACAGACTAAATGATTTGAACTTGTCATTTAAAAGTGTTGATTTAGGCCAAAGTATCCCTAAATGGGGAAATGCATTTTATGTGATTCCTAACTTTAATCAATTCATTTTGAGTCAAAATGATGATTTCACCTTTTTATGCTCTAAATCACTCTTTTCTTCTAATTTGTTAGTACATATCGTGTACATTTTTTATTTTGTGTTTGTAACATCTTAAATGGGAATATGGTTCCAACGTATCTAACATCACCTACCAATTCTTCCCAAGTCAAATTATGACCCAATAATATGACTTTCTGATAATTTTGATTAATTAAGGGCTAATTTATAAGAATTACACTAAAATTGATTAATCATGTTTAAAGATAATTAATTCAAATCAAGATCTTAAGTGGATTTTATATGGAGATTATTGATTATTTCTTTATTGTAAATAGACTCTCAATATCTACATCACCTAAATGGTATCATCTATGGGGTGTCATCCAAAATCCATAATTACAACAAATATCATGATTATGGCCTCCCATACCTATTTAATGCCTCCCATGCCTCATTAATGGCCCTTCTTCTAAAATCATAATGAGAATATTTATGGATTTAATTATAAATATTAGATTAATTCATGGCCACACATCTCGATCTTAAGATGGATGATCATGGTTGATCCTAACCAATCTCAAAAATATATAAATAGAAGGCCTCACGTTAACATTTTAATCTTAAATTATGTAGACTTATAATGATAATATCTCTCCATAATTCCTTTGTGTTTTGATTATTTTGTTATTTGCATTTGGATTAGTTTCATTTGGTAGGCAATTAGATAGTTCTTATCATGAGCCTAGGTTTTGCAAAGTGTTCTTGAGACATTGGAGGAGTTTTCCACCATTTTTTACAAAGATAAGAATTCTTGATCAAGGGAATAACATGCTTGGATCCATTATTTTATGGTGGAATCACTCGGGAAGGTAAAGGTTTAATATGTTTTCATTTGTTTCTTACTATCATTCACAAACCCTACATGAATAGATTAGATTTGTTTGTTAATTTATTTATGCATTTTCATTAATTTATTTACTAATTTTTGACTAAAAACCATCTTAATAGACTATAAATAGGGTATTTTTATATGGTAGTATGCAAAAGTAGGGCAGAATAGGGATTAATAACATTGATTTTATTCGACTAGTTTTGTGTTTGAATATGTACTTTGCATGTAGTTTCCATCTAGTGGATACATGTCTAAAAGTCATGTATTTATAGTGTTATATATCTCATTTAGATAATAAAATATGCTTAAGAAAACCTTAGGAGGGTTTTAATTTTGAAAATACATCCATTTTGGAAAGATAGTATAAAGGACATTAGCACCATTTTAGGGACACTAGCATATCATGGCTCTAGTGTCATTAATGTGGGACTAATGTATAAATGGGAGGCTAATAAGAATAAATGGAAAATATATATAAATTAGGGTCTAAGACTATGTTTTAGCTAAGGATACATGTCTTCATAAAGGCTAGAAATTTGTGATACAAGGCTTTAGGATAGGTCTAAGGCTAAGCTAATCACTCAAATAACACTTTTAGGTTATTGAATTCCCCCCCCCCCTAAATTTATGTTATAAATTAAATAAATTTAAATGACTATTATAAAGAAAAAATAAGTGTACCTAGACTTAACTAGGAAGTGAAGCCCATGAAGCTAAGTCTGAGTATGTGAAACTAGGTCTGCATATGTAAAGCATGACCTACAATGAAATATGCATAAATAATACCTTAATTAAGAGATAAAAAAATAAAAATACTATTTTTAATAAATAATTATTTGATTAAAATTGAGTAAAGAGATGGGAAAGAGGAAAAAACTGAATACACCTAGTTGGGTACACGTTACAACCTATGTGTGTGTAGTGATCAACTCATTAAATAGTTTGGACTGAGTTGATATATTTATTAATCCTCATGTGTGTGTGGCTCACAAACTCAATATAGTTTTAAATCCATCATTTCCCACCCTTGCTTGGTGGATCATGATCTATGAATAGCTTGGATTGGACTGAAAGTGTGCCCAACCCTCTCATGTGGGTGTCTCAAGAACTCAAGTAGGCTATGAATCCATCATTACCCACCCATGTGTAGTAGATGAATCTGAAAATTAATTACACAAAGTTATATAAATACATAGCTAGGTATATATAACTATGTATATCAGCTCCACAACCAATCAGGTATATTAGGCAAGTCTTGGCCATTCAGGAATGCTAACTATTGTAGATGGAGTAAGGCATGAAAATAATGAAATATATAATATGGTGTTAATTGTATTCAATGTAGATAATGATGTAGATTTTTCCAATCCATTTGATCAACTTGTGTGTAACTAAGAATATGGAAATAATGTGATGTACACATGCCCCTAATCTACTATCTAAGTATACTGATTATGGACTGAGTTATAATAATTATATCTGAGTATCTAAAATGAATATGGAGATGATCATGCCATGCATAAATCCACCAATATAATAAATTGATATGAATCTGAGTGGAACTAGTGTGAATCTATTAAAAACTATCAAAGCTATAGTTATATCTATGTAAACATGTACTATACCTAGTGTATTGTTCTAGATGATGTGAAATATCCTAAAATTGGGTTAATTGATAGTAGCTCCATGTGATGCCAGTGTCCCTATTTTTTCACTAATTTATTTTTGGTCTAAAATTTTAGTCACTATCTTTTCCTATGTTTAATTTCTTCAAACAGAGCCTGTGTGATGAAAAATGCTCTCTGAATGCAATATAGGAGCTTGATCTTTATGAAAAACCCCTGTGAATACCCCCTCTTTGGAGGGAGTTGTTAAATATATGAAATAATTGTCCTCAAAATATATATCTCTATAAAATGTGTGTTATTAAAGATATATGTGATAACTATGTGATAATCCAATATAATGTGCAAACATAACATCAAAATGTAAGAGAATATGAGCATATGTATGTAATGTAAGATGTATGCCATGTCTAACATTGTACAAGGGTGTTAAGATAGATGTAATAAATGTATGTAACATAAAATATGAGTAGTCATCTAGGGTGATGGGGCATGATGTCCATCATGACACCCAAGTAGGAAGGGTAGATGCATGAGTTCCCCCTTGGCATCAAAAATTGGTGTGTGTAACAAGGAAAGAAAAGTTTCATGGCATTAACACATAATAAAACATGCATAAAAAACACATGAGGCATGATAAATAGGCTAAGAGGCCAAAAATAAGGGACATGGCACATGTTACTAAATATTAGAAAATAAGACATAAAAGGACATGTTCAAATGTCCACATATGCAAGCAACAAAAAAATTGGATTAGATCCACATATAATGACATGTTCAAATGTTTTAATACATAATTAGGAAATCAAACACAATGGAAATGGGCATGTGTCCAAGGCATACATGAATAGAAGTGGTGTAGAGCCAAATGCAATGACATATTCAAATACCCTCAAATAAAATAATCATAGAAATACAATTGAGTAAATTATGAAATATATAAATGAAAACATGCATAATTATGTAATAAAAATCCATGTAAAATATAGGATGTACATATGCTAAGTCTAAACTAGTTATAGTAAAAAAAATATGAGTATGAGTATCATTGATTAATATCAATATATATCAATGCAAAAAGTATAATGTAAAGATAGAACCTGATAATATAAACTATGTATAATATGTACCCAAGTGGGTAAATGTTTCAAATGAATAACCCTAAATTGGTGTATATTCCCCTATTGGGAAAATGATAGTAAATTTGGATCAGTGTAGTAGACCTAAGTTTTGTGATCAATCTGTAAGCACTTAACAAGAACAAGTGAAGCATGTATGTATGGTAAAAATGACTATAATAATATAGCTAGCATTTGTAGTGTCTATAAAATATAAGAAATGTAAACATAGAAATGCATATAATTTTTATTTTTTTGTGTTTTATGAGAAATATTTGAATACTTTTATGTTTTGGCTTATTATATTTTTTTTGTATTTTCTAGATATAAGTTATGTACAAGAAAATGAAAATAAACTATGTACAAGGAAAAAAGGAGAGGGAAAGTATGTACAAGAAAATATAAAACATACTAATTGATGAGTCTCATGAGAGACTCACTATAACTATGGCCTTTGTCAAAAATAGGAATAATAATATTTTATGTCTTGTGAATGATATGTTGTATTTGAATGTTATTTTAGTAGGAATCTGATTATTGTTCATCATCATAATCATAATATTGTTCAACATAATAATCATGATAACCTAGAATGCTAGAGGTAATTACCTCATACTGTGGAGTTGACCTTTATGAATTGTGCTTTAGAATATTGATTATGATTTTTCCCTTTGAAATTGTGCTTATTATAGACATATGGTGTTGTGGAGGCTCTTTTTCTAGAAATCCTTGTTGGCTTAGCATGATTTTGACTTTGTAACTTAAGTTCTTATTATTTTTATAACATGTCCTATGTATCTATATGTTTTTCCTTGATAAACTATATCTATTAATGATTTTCCATAGGATGTTCAATAAACCCCAAACGTTTTTGACCAATATTATCAATTGCTAGAATAGGAGTAGTGATGTCTTAGGCCTACTTACCTAAACCTTAACCATGTTATTAAAACTATTGTAGATATCTGTGACCAAAATCATACCATTTTGAAAGTTGAGACACATTTTGTAAAGGTAAGTTTGCTTGCTTTACCTATTCTTATTGTATTATTTCTTGCTTTGATTATGTTTTATGAAAATTTTGTTTTTTTGAGTTATGATTTGGTAGCCATTTTTATACTATTTCTAAATTTAACCCTTTTTGAATTTATATATGTGTCATTATATATTATTTAGATGAAGTGTCACTATATGAGTCATCTATAATCATTATCAATTATATTTTATTTTTCAATTCTAAACATGAATTGGTGTGGTGCCCATGCATTCTATGATATGCACAATAATATCTAGATCTCCTTACTGGGTATATAGAGGGTAGGTTGATCAACTTATATTTAATAATTTCCCTTAGTATATAACTTGAACTCTTATTTTAATTTTGAATGTTTTTTGAATCACTATATTTAAATGTACTTTGTTGTGATTTATGATGGATATGTAAAATTGTTTGCAACAAATTAACAAGATGAAGATGCATATACATGATTTACACTATTATGCCCTAGAGGCTTTTATCTTATAAAGTTATTTTCCAATGCTTTAATATTTTCATGTAATAGTTGATTCTAATTTTTTAAACCTAAAATTATCTTGAAACTATTGATAATTTGATCACATCAAGTCTCACAAGTGCAAACCCTAGTTTTTTTATTGAACATGTAGGCACATACCCTATAGGGAATAGGTGTGAATGGGATAAATATGGGGAATAGTGACATTGTTATAGGTTAATTCATCTCATGGAGTAAACATAGCATTGAACTAGTTAGATGGAAATTATCTATCACCCTCATGAAGATGATGAGGAGAAGGAGATTCTTTCTTATGCATAAGATATGACATTGAAACTTGAAACATAGTTGTTAGCTTATGTACTAAATCCTCTATGTGTGTATGTGTTTGATTATTAATGGAATTCCACAAAGGATAAAGATAATATGCTATGTGATATGACATATATTGCAATTGATATAAATCATCATCTATACATGTTTTTATGTCTTTTCTAATTTCATTATGAATTCGAGGGAATAAACATGAATATGAAAGTATTAAAATTTGTAACAAAAAGTGATTAATTTCATATGTTATTATGATTATGATTATATGAAATAAAAATTATAAGATATATGGATCTAAAATATAAATTATATAAATGTATACCCTAGGGTTATATAGGGTTAGGGTTTATACCATAAAAATTACATTAAATAAATGAAACCCTAATGTGGGATTGATTTAACGAGTTAGGTTATGCCAAAAAAATAGAAAAATAGAATTTTGTAACCCTAATTTAGTGTAAAAAAAATGGGAGAAGGTATACCCTATGTGAAAATAGGGTTTTATGCAATATTCAAAGCAAGTCAAGTTCACCAAATGTTTTAACCTTTTAGGATTTAGCTAATGTATATCTTATGTTTGATTAAAGGGTTGAATAGTCTAAATCAATGAAATAATATGAAATAAAAAACTAGTGATTTGTTATAGATTTTCACTTACTTTAACTTTCTAAAAATAGTAATAAATATATATAAATAAATATTTATCTTGAAAATACCTGATATAGAAGATCTAAGTGCTAAAAACTGAGATATAAATAGGTATGAGTGTTTTCAATTAAATCCCTATGTTAAATCCTCTTCTATATAATAGTTCCACACTTGGATAGTAGTGCCATGTGGCTCTAGTGTCTTGAAAATTGTGCTAGTTTCCTTTGTACATGATTACTCCTAAATTTTGAGGGCACCTTTGCCTATATTTTGGGTTCTATTCTTACGTGCATGAAGTTACAAAAACTTTGTATTATGCCTGTAATAGCTGATTTGTTATGAAAACCCTAATCCTCTTTATAATTAAGGCATGAGATGAGAAGTGTGTGCATTATTAATATAGGATAGACATCCTCAACACCCCATGTAAATCCTATGTTTGATTAAAGGGCTAAGTAATATAAATCAATGAAATAATAAACAATAAATAACCATCTAATTTTTTTTTATAGATTTTGACTTACTTTAACTTTCTAAAAATATTAATAAATATGTGTATATAAATATATATATATATATATATATATATATATATATATATATATATATATATATATATATATATATATATATATCTAGAAAACACATAATATAAAAGATCTGAGTGGTACAAATTAAGATACAAATAGGTCTAAGTGTCATCAATCTAATTCCTATGTCAAATCCTCTTCTAGATAATAACACCAAACTTGGATAGTAGCACCATGTGGCTCTAATTTATTTAAAATGGTGTTAGTGTCCTTTGTGTAGGATTACTCCTAAGTTCTAGGTGAATGTTTACCTATGTTTATGATTTTTATTCCTATGTGCACAAATTCTAAGACTCTGTATTGTGATTATAATAGTTGATTTATAATGCAATCCCTAATACTCCTTGCAAGTAAGGCATGAGCTAAAAAGTGTGTGCATTAGTAGGATAGTCTAGATATCCACAACACACCATGTAAATCTTATGTTTGATTAAAGTACTAAGTAATCTAAATCAGTGAAATAATATACAATAAATAACCATTGATTTGTTACAAATTTTGAATTGCTTTGACTTTTTTTTTAAAGTAACAAATATGTGAAAATAAATGTTCTATCTAAAAAACACCTAATATAGAAGATCTAAGTGCTAAAAATTGAGATACGAATAAGTCTGGGTAACCTCAACCTTATCCCTGTGTCAAATCCTCTTCTATATAGTAATACCACACTTGGATAGTAACACCATGTGGCTTTAGTGTCTTTAAAATGGTGCTAGTGTCATTTTTGCAAAACTATTCTAAATTTTTTTGTGCACATATACCTATGTTTATGGGTTCTATTATTGCATGCATAAATTTTGAAACTCTATATTGTGCTTATAAGATCTGATTTATGATGTAAACCCTAATACTCATTGAAAGTAAGGCATGAGATAAAAAGTGTGCGCATTAGTAGGATAGGCTAGACATCCTCAACACCCCACTATGAAGAGAATTTCCTACATACCAATACTTTGAGGAGGGATCAATCCTGATGTAATTTCCCACCTAAGTATTGGTGCAAGTGCAAGTGATTCTAGAATGATAGTGGTCTTGAATGCCTTGAGTCTGCTTGAGATTGGAAATATAGAAAATATGGGCTTAGGATAGCTATTGATGGTAGTATGTATAATTAGGGTAGAATAGGTATTAATAACGTTAATTTTTCTTAACTTGTTTCATTTTTGAATAAGTATTTTGCATTTAGTTTTCATCTAGTGGATAGAGTTATAAACTCATGTAGTTATAATGTTTTGTATCTTGTGTAGATAATAAAATGTTCTTAGGATGACCTTAGGAGAGTTTTAATTTTTAAAATATATCCATTTGAGAAAGATAGGGTAAAAGACATTAGCACCATTTTAGGGACATTAGCTAAAACATAGTCTCATACCCTCAATTTTAGATTTTACCCCTTTGTGCCCAATAGCCTATTAGCTAGACATTATCACCATTTTAGGGACACTAGATCCATGTGGCTATAGTGTCCTTAAAGTGGTGATAATGTCTAGCTAATAGGCTATTGGGCACAAAGGGGAAAAATATAAAATTGAGGGTATGAGACTATGTTTTAGCTAACTAGGGACACTTATGGTCTAGACAAAGGATAAAAAAGTTTGATATAAGGCTATAAGATAAGTCTAAAGATAATCTAGGAATAAGTTTCTTAGGTAGCACTCTTAGCACTCAAATACCACTTTTAGGTGATTATAGGCACATTATTTATAAACATTCTAACAATTAAAAAAAAAGGTGCTACCTCAATCTTGTACTTATAAACAACCATGTTTGTATGTGTATATTTTGATTTCTTAATAAATGCTCTCCTAATCAAGGCCTTGAGCTATAGTTCTCTTTGTTTGATAATCTGAGATAGCTCATGGAGATTGATATTTACTTTTATCTTCTTCATATCTTCAACAATATTGTACCCTACTTTACTCTTTGGCTATACACTTTGTGATTGATAATTCTCTTTTGAAGGGGGAGATTATTGCTTACTTTAGGATCTAGAGAAGTGATATCACTATTGTTTTTAGGCATCAAAGTGGTAGCACACTTCTTATTTATTAGGTTGTAATTGTTCCTATAGAACTATTAAAAATCATGAATTTCGTTTGTATTATCTTCATTTCCATCCTCATCTTCCAATAATAATGAAAATTTATATGTTTCAAAGACCATTGTTGTGATGGAAGGACTTGGAATTGTATAATAAGATAGCTCTAGTTTATTTTAAAATATCTCTTGTCTATCAGTTTACTTATGAAATATATCAAAGGTGGTACATAAATATATGAAATCTAGTTCACCATGTTATGTTGTGTTGTGTACTTAGCACCAATTAGGAAGGGTTAGTTCTAAGATGTTTATTTTAGGCATCTTTTTATGTGGCTATTGTTTTGTATTATTTCAAGATATATTAAAAGGCATGTTGTATCTATAATGTGCAATGCTTTGTTTGGTACTCTTCCCCATGGTGTTTACCATCCACTCTTTCATGCTTAAGAACTTGTTTCTCAAAATCTGGAACATTATTTGGATAACATCTAACTTTGATTTTGTAAAATCAGAAGCAATACCTTGTGTAGTAACAATATTGACTAATATCAAAGATTAAATCTAATTTTAGTGATTACGTGTATCTATAGTATTTTTTAGGAATCTAATATGTTGGTTAGGTGGAGCATGGGATAAAGATAATTAGGTGTATACTTAGTTTTGATGTTGATCCACAACATTTTGATTAACTTTAGATGGGGTTAGGGGTTAGGAAATTAGGACAAATACTAGGAGGGGATAAATATTGTAATTGGGGATTAAACCATATATCAATGTTAATAGCCTCAATATAGGCCAATTTCAATGTAATAATATTAGGTTATCTATGGAGGAAGATAGTTGTCATAGAATCCAAAACATTTTTTTTTACATTTTAAGGTTTAACATTTCATTAAGTATATAGGTAACATCGACTTGGTTATACATATTTTAGAATATCATGTTAAATGATATAATTGGCTCATTAGTTTCTCTCCTCATACTTACAAAGTTTTGATATACCAAACTTGGGATAGTAATTAGTCCAAACTGTGACAAAAAAGTATTTTGACACTAATTACAAGATGTAATTAAATTTTTTGGGATATTAAGGAGCCAATCATAAGAAAAATATTGCAAGGTAAAAGGGAATATTATGTATTCCACATCCTCATGGGTAATATTTAATATCCCTAAATTAGTTTTGAGTGCTTTTATATGTTATTCAACAGTCCTACCTCATGAGGGAGAAAATGAAGGAAGATACTTTTTAGGTTTTATAGGTAAATCATGTATGTATCCATAGATGGAAAATTAGATTCATCAAACCAAGCTAGGGCCATAATATATAGAGAGAGAAAACTCTTCTATTTAGGGAATATGATTGGTCCCAGCGTCATATCAAGATTATTCTATATAACCTAAACATTATATCGATTTACAATGGTGGGAATAACATGCCAATATCTAAAGTGGACCTTATTAATATTTTGGGTATATTTAGTGTAACTCAAGTGATATTTTCAAAAAAATGAAAATTATCCCTCCTCTAGCACTAGATAAATTCTTGTGGATGTGGGTTTTATTCACACTCAATAACTTTATGAGCTATCCTCTGATGTTTCTTGATTAGTGAAAGGGTTTTGTAAACAACCTAGTGGTGGAATAGTGATGAGCAAAATAGTTGTTTACCTTAGATGTTTTAGATATGATAGGAGTCTAAACTTACCTGAGATAGCTGAATTGGTGGTGAATCTAACCTTAAGTGGGATTGATCAAAATAAAACCCAAAAATAAATAAGGTGTTGATAATTTGGCCTTCCAGACCAAATGTCAACCCTTACAGTAAAAACCTTTCATGAGAACGCCTCTAAGATTATTCATAGTGGTCTAGAGCTTGTCACGATCCTCTCCCTACTTCTTGAAAACCTATTTTTGGTCCCTTGGGTAATATACTAGTGTTCATGGTGGTATTTAATTGAGTGAGAGAGTGAAAAAATGTCTTGTGAAGTTTAAAGAATGGTCTTAACCCTATTTGATAAGATTAAGGATCTTTATCAAAAGTTAAGGTAATTTGGATATTTTAAGGTTATTGGTTCTTATGGTATATGGGCTTGTTTCAAGACATTCCTTGTGAGAAAAACTTTGATAAGAAATGTGAAGGGTTATAAACTATGCTTTGGTCATAAGGTGAAGCCTATTAATGTGTTCAAGATCATTCTCCATTGTTCATTTGTTCAAGTCTATCTCAAACCTTGGTTACCCCTTTGAAGTTGTCAAATGATCCTTAAACACCTCATAATGGCCATATTTAATTATAAAAACTTTGGAAAGGGTAATTTTTTAGGTGTCTTATTTTTATAAAGGTCTCATTCTCATCATATAGTTATGATTGGGCAAATTCATGTCCATAAAGGCCCATTTTGGAACTCAAATTCACTCCCCACTCACCAAATGGGTCCAAAATGTGGGACAATATTACCCTTCATCTTACCTCAACCATACTATCTACTTTGAAATGTTTTTTTACTTATTTTTCCCTCCTCCTACCCACCAATGGCATCCCAAGGTCAAAAACTAGAAGAAAATGCAAAATAGATAACGTTTTTAGGTATTTTTTGTAAGTTGTACATACTTGTATGATCAATTATGTATATGGGAAGATAATATATTACATCAGGGTCATGTTATCCATTATAGTTATTTTTAATGTCGAAATGATGAAAATCAATCCCAAAATCATTAATCTCTCTCCAATGAGCTCCTTGGTAGTCCAGATAAGCTTTCTGGTCATTTTGTACAAGAGAGAGAAAATTAAGATTTGAGACTTTGGGTAGAGTAAGGGGCTCTATTTAAATTCTCATTCATGGAGTTTATCTACACATTCATGTCCTATACTTTTTGAACAAAATCTAACAATCTAATCACTCAAATGATTTCCTTCATCAATGTAGGAAGTTAAGTGGCAACATTTTTGGTGCATCCTGTAAGTGGTTTTGAAAATTTATTCTTGTGTGTGGTTATAAGAGTCCTCAAGGACTACATCCATAACTCTCTACCCCTATTTCACACATTTTGGGGTGTGTTAATAATAAAATATTCATGTTATCTCTATTTATAGATAATAGATAGGCTTCCCTATATTACAGGGTATTCAAATCATGATAATGTAAGTAAATGGTGGTTATGGGTTGTATAATGGTTTATTGGAATCCACTTGAGATTATATACCTTTACCAAGCACTCAAATTAGCCACCATTAGGATAAACAACCCTTTAAGGTCCTATCTCCAATGTGACTCTCATGAGTGGATGTGATCTCATTTGTAAAGTGAGGACATAGTGACTATTGAGGGTCTTGTTATAAATTTAACGTGTATCCTTGGAGAGGGTTATTTAGGCTCTCTTCCATTAAGTCAAAATATTAGGAAAACCCCAAGATGTGGGTAACCTATGTCAGGTTTAAACCTTTAGAGTAGGACAACTTCCTCTTTGATGCTCACCTAAACTAAAACTAAGCATAATTCTTCATAGGAAAAATGGTTAAAAAGGGGATAAGGGCTCCTAAGAAAGTTAACTAGGTGATGCACCAAACTTGAAAGGGAGACTCCCATAGGCTTGAACCTACACTAGATTAATAGAAGATAATAATAGCTCACTCAATCTCAAGATCAAGTTACTTGCATAAGTATTTCATAGAATAGGTTTAGAGTAGAAAACTAATATAGACCTAAAAATAACATTGAAAATTCCCTAAACAAGGTCAAAAAGGATGAAAATAGATGAGGAAGATTATCCTTCACACAATGCCATCATGTACAACTCACAAAACCATATCCAAGGCAAGAGATAGGTAAATAAATTCCTTATTGCATCAATATATTGTTCTTAAAAATGCTTGACAAAGTTGAGCCTAATCAAGAGGATCATACTTTACAGTATCTCAAAGAGTATCCCTATCTCTCAGAATGATAAAAATGTTTAAAATCTAAGAGCCTTTTACAAATGGAAAGAATGGGATAATATAGACAATGGAGAGAGAGAAGAGGGAACATGTTTTAAGAATAATTAATGAGCTACTAGATTTTAAGGGAGGCTCTACCATCATTTGTTCTAATTGAGATGTAATCTATCATGAATAAGATAGTATTTATTTTTCCAAATAGCCTCCAAGTAATACACTAGAAGATAATAGCTTTGCCAAAGATGGCAAGTCATAATCTTGTTCATGAAGGGACCCTTAGGAACTATGAAAATCTATTAAATGCTTAGGATACTTCTTCAACTAATATATCTCTATCTATGATTTTATACAGTATATCTTGCTTGAATGCTTATATATAATGATGAAATCCTCATATTTTTTAACCTAACTAAGCTTTGATTATGTCTACTTTGTGTGGCTATCTATGAGGAGCATCACTTGGGGATGTTTTTTCATTGATTAAACATAGTTTCCCCTTTCTTTGATAAGTAGACCTAGGTTTAGTATAGAGGAAAACCAATCTAAAATTATTTATTTTACTATACTCCATATAGATATGATATCCTACACGATGTCTAGTCCCATTTTTTTAATAATACTTTGACCTTTGATTTATATTAGGCTTGAAATACCTATTTTACCCTTAAGGAGCTTTACTGGTAACACCTGGTCCTTATATGCATTCTTATGCAACTCAGATTGCATTTGAGCTCAATTTTATATATTCCACTAGCTCAAGTTCATTCATTTTCTTTGCTTGAGTCAAGATACTCCATCGACCTTAGTCAAAAATTTCTCAGCTTGGTCTTTTGTTTAATGGCTATTGACAATCTAACTTGGATCATTAGCCCTTTAACTTAGCTCACTCCATTATATTTTCTAGGTATGACCAAATGTGAACCCTTAGATCTATCTTTGAATTTTCAACTATATATGAGCTTACACTACATGTAAAATGTGTCTTAATCCTTAATATCCTACTATCAGCCTACTAGTTCACACACTTAAGCCACATGGTGGCCTCTCAAGCGATCTAATTGTTTAACCCATCAAGCATTATTGGATCAAGATGTGCGATCGAGTGAGAACTATTGATCTTGTTAGGACCCACTATTTTAAATCCAATGGATAGTTTATGAGCTTAATTTAGATGGTTAGTGGGATGTCATTTGACATTCATGTGACCATCATTGGCATTCATGTGACCATCAAATTTAATCTCAAAAAAAAATGTTTTTCTTAAGCTTAAACTTGATGTTAGTATGGATGTCTTACTACATGGGTCCAAATTTATAAGCCTATAACTTGAACCAAAAATATCATGCAGGACTTAAAATTTTTGAGGATGTTCATGGCATGCAGATATAAATTTGTTTTGAATCTACTGGTCACATGAGGCTTCCTTTTCAAGATATTAAATGTAAAAGTTGATTTGTCCATCTATTTCTTGGTGATGTCATGTTGATGGTCTGGTCCTTAAAGCTTTCATAATTCATTCTCTAATTGATCCTTTAAGGTTATGATAGATTCTTAAGGCTTGTGTAGCCTAGTCCATGCTCTTTATTGCTTGGGTACTATGAGAACCTGCTTGGATCCTCCATTTTCAAACTTAGACCTATTTTTGCATCTTTCTTCCTAAGATCAATAGATTACACTTTAAGCTTGCTTAAAGTGTCTTAAAAGATTTGAAGCACTGTGACCTTCTTCTTTTAACATTGGTTCCTTGATTCAATAAGAACATTTCTTATCTTTCTATCTAGTTAGAAGCTCTATATGTGGGCTAAAAAATGGCTAACAAGTTTTTTGGTGGTATTAAAGATACACACAATCTCCTTCATGTTTAGTCACTCCCTATTATATTATCCTCAAATACCTCACTACCCTATGATCTAGCACATTTTCAACCTTAAGCCTTCAAAATTAAACCCTCATTTAGGTACCTAGATTCTTTAGGTAGACTAGTCAGATGAAGTAATATTCAAATGAGGTCTAGAGGAACATTGAGGAGACTTGAAGAGTCCTGAGGACCTATAGGAAGTTATGGGATGGAGAATTCAAGGTCAATAAAGGACAATATCATCAATTCTCCCTTAAGCCCTTGATAAGTAGGATCAATCCAACCTTTAAATGCAAATATAACTGTAACAATAGATTTAGAGAGGTATGGATGATGTGAGAAGATTGTGGAAGTTTAGAAGATTAGAAGGAAAAAAGGGAGATAATTAGCACATGATGATGGAATCCAAGGATTCAAGGAAGCATCATATCAACCCTCAAGTGAATATTACATAATCAAAAGGCAAGTCTACCACCTACATGTAGAGTGAATAAAATATGACCAACCATACATGAAGATGATGGTGAAGGATTACATAGTCTCTGACCAGTTTTTTTAAGGCCCTCAATGCCTATGTCTAGTATTTTGATTCTTTGATAAAGGAGAAGACCTAGATGGCCTAGTTAGGCCTAAGCAAGACAATCAAAATCAAGAATCAAAAGAAGATAAGTCAATTGGGGTACCCTATAGGGGGATGGAATTAAGAATAGTTGAAGGTGCCCTGACTTGTTTTTTATATTTATTCTCAATGTTTCTCATTTAGATGGTGTAGTCCTCTAGAGTTATAAGGACTTCAATAGACAATTAGGCCTTATAAGCCTAGACTATTGTTTACATGCTTGATTCATAGAATTTTAGGGTGAATTGCATACTTATGAATGTTTGAGTTATTTAAAGGCATAATCAATCTCCCAAGAGGATGAGGACCTAAAATTGGTGAAAGAAGGACTTATCACTTACACTTACAACATAGTCAACGTCCCAGTTACCACCCATAGGCAAATCCTTTAGGAAAGAAAATGAGCATTGATTCTTGCATGAAAGTGACTATTAAGATATTGTAACTAGGTGATTTTACTTATTTTATGAATTTTCCTAATATCTTCACTAAATTTTCCTAGCCTTAAGAGGTAATGAAATCTTAATGATCTAAACAGACCTACTAGGCATCAACAAGTTTGTACACACAAGTAAGAGATTGATACATGCTTAGGTATTGTTGAGAAGTTTAAGGCACTTTATAATGTGATTGATAAAAGTGTATTAAGGGTTTAAATTAATAAGAGCCTTAGACAGGTAAAATAACATAATGGCCTATTAATCCCAATAGGCCTAAACAAGACATATACATGCCTGATTATAGGAGTGAAAGACATATATAGATATTGGGATGATAAAAGGGTTTGAAAGCATATGAGATGAAAGTAAAAAATATTAAATAAATACATAAAATGTTATAAAAGTATTAGATTAAATAAATAAGGCACCATACCAAATCAGTAGGTCTGTATAGGCCTAATTATCCTGAAACCCTTAGTTAAAATTTGGTAAGCATATAGGTAGAAATATGGAAGGAACCCCTATTGGAAGGGACATTTCCAAATCATATAATCATATTACATGAGTTTCATATCCTTATCCAAATAATGGAAAGAGACATGAAACCACTCAGGCCTCTAACACCTGTTATCAAGCACTCGGGCTTGGTAGCCATGACACTTAAGGCAAGATCATATGAGAAAATGGAGATAGAGAGGGAGTTTAAGCAACTAGAGATAAGTGAAAAAGTTTTTAATATGTGGGAAAGAGGTTTTTATGATTATTTTTAATATATAAACCACCTATAGGTGACTTAGAACCCTATAATCTAATCTAGGCATAGTAGGCATAAATCTATTCTTAAGGCCTAGAGACTTGACCTCTACCTTGTGACATGTAAAACCCACCCTAAGAAGATCTAGGGAATTGAAAAAGTATAAAAGGATGTTATAGTTCATATGGAGAGTATTTTAGGTAAGGTAAAGTATAAAAATGATCAAATTAGTCTTGAGACCCACCTTGATTTACACAATCTTAGGCAGTCACTTTGATCCATCATTTCAAGTGATAATATATTTCATAGCATAATGACACAGAGCCAATGCTCTTATTAGGAGTTGGTAATTCCTATGGAATCAACATCCATGAAGGAGTGATTTAGTTTTAGGGGCCCACCTCTATGAGTCATTGTTAAGACTATAAACATGTCTAGAAGGCTTAAAGAGAGCTTGAGGCACACCATCTTGCATTTATATATCCACACACAAGATTCATGGGACCCAAATATTTTCATGAGTTTCAAAAGGGTGTATGGAATAAACATCCATGACCATAAGTTTGGTATTAGAGTTTTGATATTTATGAACCATTGCTTATATGGTAGACCTTCAAAACCCTACATAAACCTTAAGATATACCCAACTTGGGAAAACATGGTATTTTTGAAATAAAAAACCCTAAAATTTATTATAAAACATTGGGATCATTTATTTCACTCATAGGAGACCTTGATCATGGTACTACTCTATATGGACTGCTATATGAACTTGTCAAAATGGTACTTTTTCAAGGGTTTAAGCAGAAAATAGGGTATAAATCTTGTTGAGGAGTTTAAAAATATTGGAATGGGTAGTGTGAGATGTATTATATCTCCTCAATCCACAAATAATTCATAAATCTCCTTGAAAATGTTCCTACTAGTTTTTACAAAGGAGCCAATCCAAGAAGGCTAATGGAATGTGACCTAGTTACCTAGTTTGGCAAGGTTATAGGTGTTTATTGCCTAAAAATTCATATGTCATGGTATAATACATTTATTTATACTTTAATATCACCTATTCACATATGATTAAGGTATAATATAGGTTTTCATGGACACCAATCACCTAACAGTCAAGTAATAGGCTTAATAAGCCTAATAGACCTACTTGTTCAACAATAAGAGATGAAATATAGAATAGAGGGAATGATAAGAGTAAATATAGGGTCACTACCACATTTTAAATATCAAAATTAAGGTATCAGACACACCTCATGATCATTAGGAAAGATGGGAGTAGTTTTCCTTAGCCTAATCAACACACAAAGGATGATGTGTTGTTTAACACCTCATGGAGTCATAATTACACTTCATTTATACTTTGTAACTACCATAGGAGAAATTATTGACATTTTTTGGGCATATATAGGATTTGAAATAAGGCAAACAAACCTGACCTAGCCTCCACCGCCCCACCTCAATGCCTAAAGAGCCCATTCAAGACCACAAATCAAGAGACCAATGCATGGAGGGAATAATAAATATTTTTATGGATATTTTTTACTATTATGGAGTAAATGATGATCATTATGACTTATTCATACTTTTTCCATGTCTTTATCTTCTCCTTCTTGATCATTTTTCTATATATTTAGGCCTTAAGGCCTTTATTTTCATCCCTCACCTAGGTATGAGGAAAATCTACCTAGATTTTCACCTTGTATTCTCTTAAGATAATGAAAAATTACTATTTTCATACTCTTTAATACTATTTTAGTGTGTTATACTCATTTTATTTATACATGTGTCAAGTTTTTCTCCCATGGTAGGTCATAGTCCCACCTAGTTGATAGTATATTTTCTTATGCAGGTCACATAGTGTGTTTGATTGATGAGTGGCTAAGATTAGAGTGGAAGATTGACTAGTAATTGCATTGATATACAAATTCCCATAATCACCCTCACACTTTAACCACTTATTTTAACCTCTATGTGAAACACTTTTGTATAGGGGTCCTTAGAGTTAAGAGATTTAGTCACTTGTCTTACCTACTAGTGTTGGTTGAGGTCAATTTGAGTGGATGAATGTTATTGGTGCATCACCATCCTTAGAGTAGATTTCCATTTATACATATTATCTAACCCTTTTCACCCCAAATAAATAGGTATTAGTGATTTTGAACCCAAAAAGATGTACCAAGGGAATTAGCCCTATAATCTAGAGTTCTAGCCTAACTAAAGGTCACCCATAGCCTTGGGTTATTCCCAAGTTTCCCCAACCTTGTAGGTAAGCCTAAATAACCTCCTCTTAGGGTGAAGGTTAGATATCTAATAGTTTTTGCATGCCTAGTGAGACTAGGTTCAAGCATTAGAGCTTTCACGAGTATCATCTTGATCATCTCAAGTAGCTTAAAGCACTCATGTGTTAGGTTTAAAATTAAAAGTACATGACAAGGGTCATCATCTCATTATAAGAGTATCTTGTTGATTGATAGTTTATATTGTTTTTAGTTGTCTTATGATGAGTTATGGATACATCTAAAGTAGACCTATATCATATACCTCATTTTCATCAACCTTATGACTCATATTAGCCCCATTGTGACCCCTATCAACCTTAGAATGAACCCTATCAACCCTATAATGAGACTCTTTACTACCAAGATTATCATCCTCTTTGTGAGTCTTATTTACCTTCTTGGTATCCCACCTATCCTCTTGATCATTCTTGGCAACCTCACAATATTCTTAGTTATCCTAGCCATATATCAAACCAATCTACTTCAATCCTTAAGAAAACCTTTTTGGGTTATGAGAGATACATGGTGGAGATTGACACATGGAGAGGGTATGGCCAGGAAATCCTTAATAATTTTATTAGGAGCATGAGATATTTATTATAGAAATCTAAGAAAGAGTGGGCATATCTTATGAGAGAGGGTCATTCAAGGCTCAAAACTAATTTTTTGGATATAGGTGGGCTAATTTCAATCATAGAAAATAGGTTGGTGGTATATTAAGGTTAAAAAGTTCATTATCATCAGCCTTATGTCCCCTCCTCCATCTAATATAAGTCCTCCATTGAACTACCCATCCTCCTTAAAAATTCCCAAGAAAATGAATGTCAAGACCTCTGAAGTCCTTCACAAGTTCTTCAAAACTTTCCTACTTATAGGTTTATTCAAGATAGAGTGAAATATAAGGAGGAAGCATTTGTTGAAAGTATTGATCAGCATGAGGACATCTTTGATCATATGACACTTAATTTTGAAGCCCATATAAAGAAGAAGATTTAACTTTCATAAAAAAAAATATTTTAGTTAATGGTAGCTTCAAGAACCATGCCATCCTCACTGAAGATACCCTCATTCATACCCAAAGTTGTAACACATGCAAAAAAAGAGGATCCTAAATCCAAGTTTCCAAATTGGAAATAAGTACTACAGTCAAGCGAAACATAAGATTACTCAAACATGAACAAAGATAAGATTACTCAAATATGAACCAAATAGTTACAGTTGAAGAAAAATTAGAAAACACTCAACTTCCACCCATCCCTCCTCAAGAACACAATGCATTTCCATCATGGAAATCTATTCAAGATAATGTACAAAACAAAGAGGAAGTGTTAACTATCAAATATGGGTAGATGAATGAGAAAAATGAGGCATATACAACATAATTATACCTGACCTCTTTTCTAGAGTTATTTAAAAAATCTCCCATTTCACTCCTTGAGAAGTATCTTATCCTTGAGGAGGTGAGTGAAGAAGGTCAAATTAAGGTGGTAGATGATCAAGATGACTTAAGTGATCTAGAGGAAGAAGTTGTCATTGGCACACCTCTTGGTGATGAGAAATACAATTTATCCTTCAAAGATGAAGAAGAGGACAGGATACAAGATCATTGTGGGTCACAATAATAATTTATTATTTTTGATCAACAAGAAGATGACTTATAGGACCTAATTGATGACATGGTAACTTCCCTTCATCATGACAATCCTTAAGAACTTGCAGTAGTTGTAGAAGAAGGGTGTAAACTACCCAATGAAGATGATGAATAATAAAATGACTTGAAATCCCATGAGTATGATCAAGAAGTTTAAATTTCAAGATCTTTCTCAAACTATGATATGACTACTTGTGCATCTAATAATATTCAACTTGAAGAGAGTCTAATCACACTTGAGGCATGTGAGGATTAGCCAATGGACTTGTTTGATCATAAGAGAAGGATACTCTCATATATAATATTTCCATGATATATTTCATATTGAAGAGCATTATTTCATCAAACATGAAGAAGGAATCCCTCTAACCATTTCATCCCAAAAGGCTATCTCACTTGAGGGTGACTTGCTTGAGGTATTCAAATAATGTTACCAGCTCTCATTTCCATTTTAATACGTTTCTCCAATCTTGAAAGATGAAATTCAAATTTATTGGTCTCAAGATACCATGAAACAAGATCCACCCCTCCTTTAAGTTAAATCTCCAAGAATGATACAAGAGCTACCTCAAACCATTCAGCCTACCTAGGAACAACCTCTAGGTGAGACATAATTTACATTGATCATATAAGGAAACCAAGTTTAGAATGAATATGATTGGGTGTTGGACTCATATAAATAACTCATGTACCTAAGGGTGGAGCAAAAGGGTCTAACTTCTCTCATAAGAGGCTATCAACATGATAGTGTCTCTAGCTTCAAATGGAAGTTCTCACTCAATAAAAAGTACGTGATTACACTTTAGTCATCATATGGAAATCTAACATCATGGAGCTAACTTGATCAAAGGAGCTTCTCTTTTGATCATAAAGGAGAAAGGAGGTATGTTCTAACCAGTTATTTATAGTAGTTGTTATCTTATTTTAATAAGTGTGTCATACACAAGTTTGTAGCTAGTCACCTTAGCTATTTTGGTGTCTTTGCTATTAGTTCTTAGGTGTTATTTATTTGGTTGTCTTTGTTATGTCTTGTGAGTTATTATAGTCCTAACAAGTGTCATAAAGTGCTAATTTATTTGATAATCCAAGAATATGCTCATCCAAGTCATGGTGTCATGAATGAGTCTTATCATTATCATGAAGAGATTAGTGGCTTCTCTTAACAATAAGGCTAGTCAAACCCTATGAGTCACCAAATATATTGGCAATTTGGCCTCCTAGGCAAAATGTCAACCCTTACAGTAAAAAACTTTCATGATAACCCCTTTAAGCTTGTTCATAGTGGTCTATAACTTGTCATGGTCCTCTCTCTACTTCTTGAAAACATTGTTATCATTAATTAGAGTGTCATATATGTGTTAAAAACTTGCTTGGGAGATCCATATGCCATAACCTATTTGAGGTCCCTTGGGTAATGCATTGGTGGTCATGGTGGTCTTTGAGTGATTGAGAGAGTGTCAAAATTTCTTGTGAAGTCTAAATAATGGTCCTAACCCTATTTGATAAGATTAATGATATTTAGCAAAATTTAAGGTAATTTGGATACTTTAAGGTTATTGGTTCTTATGGTATATGGGCCTATTTCAAGCCATTCCTTATGAGAGAGACTTTGATAAGTAATTTGAATGGGTATAATCTATTAATTTTGAAATAGGCCCTCTCTTTATAACCTTATGACATTCAAATTACTTCAAATGGGCCTATTTGAAGGTTAAGCCTAGTAATGTGTTCAAGGTCATTCTCCATGGTTTATTTTTCCAAGTTTATCTCAAACCTTGGTTAGCCCTTTCAAGTTATCAAATGATCCTCAAATACCTCATATTGGTCACATTTAATTATAAAAACTTTGGAGAGGGTAATTTTTTAGGTTTTGTATTGTTATAAATGCATTAAAAATGTCTAATTCTCATCATATAATAATGACTAGGTGGTTTCATGTCTATAAAGGCCTATTTTAGAACTCAAATTCACTCCCCACTCGCCAAATAGGTCCCACATGTGGGAAACTATGACCCTTCATATTCCCAAAATCATACCACTAGGGTTAAAATGTGGTTTAACTTATTTTTCCCTTTTCCTACTCACTAATAGTGTCCCAAGGTTAGAAAATGGAAGAAAGTATAGAAAAGAAAGTGTTTCAGGTGTTTTTTTCAAGTTTTAAAAACTTGTACAATCAGTTACATAAAGTAGAAGATCAAATATTACATCATGGTTCATGGCAAACATTCTAGTGAATTTTCATGTCAAAAGGATGAAATGCATGCCCAAAATAATTTATTTCTCTTCATCGAGCTCTTTGGTATTCCAGACAAGATTTTAGGTTTTTAGTCATTTTATGCAAGAGAGAGAAAATTAAGATCTAAGACTTCAAGTAGAGGAAGGGGTATCTTGACCTTATCATTCATGTCATTTATCTTTAAATTCATGGTTTATACTCTATGAACAAATTCTAATAATCTAGGCACTCAAATGGTCTCCTTCATCTATGCATGGGGTTAAGTGGCAACAATTTTGGTGCATCCTACAAGTGTTTTTGTAAATTTGTTCTTTTATGTGATTCCAAGAGTCCCCAAGGCCTATATCCATCACTTTCCACCTCTATTTCACACATGTGGGGGTGTGGGATCATAAAAATATTCATGTTCTCTCTATTTATAGACTATATATAGGTTTCCCTATGTTGTAGGGCATTCAAGGCATGATAATGTAAGTAAATGTTGGCTATGGGTTGTGTAATAGTTTCTTGTAATAAAATTTAGCTTCTCTACCTTTCCCAAAAAATCAAATGAGCCACCATCAAGTGAATCAACCCTTCGAGGTCCTATCTCTAATGTGACTATCATGAGTGGATGTGATCTCATTTACAAAGTGAGGATAAAGTAGCTACAGAGGGTCTTTTGGTGGTGTTAAAGATACACACAATCTATTTCATGTTTAGTCACTCCTTTATCTGTTATCCTTAAATCCCTCACTTCCCTACGATCTCACATATTCTTAGCCTTAAGCATTCAAAATTAAATCCTCATTTATGTACCTACAAGTTTTAGGTAGAACAGTTAGATGAAGGAATATTTTAATGAGGTCTAAAGGAACATTGAGGAGACTTGAAGAGTCATGAGGACTTGTAGGAAGTATGGGATAGAGAAAGAAGCATCAATAAAGGACAATATCATCAATTCGCCCTTAATCCCTTAATAATTAGGCTTAGTCTAACCTTCAAATGCAATTATGAATGGATCAATATATTTGGAGAGGTATGGATGATGTGACAAGATTGAGGAAGTTTGGAGGATTAGAAGGAAAAAATGGATATCATTTGCACATGATGATGGCAACCACAAAGTCAAGAGAGCATTAGATCAACCCTCAAGTAGAGATTACATAATAAAAATGCAATTCTACTACCTACAATTAGATTAATTAAAATGTTACCAACCATACATGAATATCATGGTAAAGAAGGAGTACATAGTCTTTGACTGGTTTCCTAAAGGCCCTCAGTGCCTATGTCTAGTAGTTTGATTATTTGAGAAAGGAGAGGACCTAGATGGCCTAATTAGGCCTAGTTAGGCCTAAACAAGGTAGTCACAATCATGAATTAAAAGAAGAGAATTCAAATGGGGAACCTTGGAGGGAGATGAAATGAAGAATAGTTGAAGGTACCCTGACTTGTTTTTTGCATTTGTTCTCAATATTTCCCATTCAGATGGTTTAGTCCTCTAGATTTATAAGTAACTCAATAGGCAATTAGGCTTTATAAGCCTAAAATATTATTTACATGCTTGATTCATATAATTTTAGGGTGAATTTCATACTCATTTATTTTTTAGGATGTTAAAATCATAACCAAGTTCCTAAGAGGATGAGGAACTCAAATTGGTGAAAGAAGGACATGTCACTTGCACCTCAGTCAAGGTCTTAGCTACCACCTATAATTACGTCCTTTAAGAAATAAAGTGAGCATTGATATTTACATAAAAGTGACTATTAAGAGATTGGAACTAGGTGATTTTACTTTTTTTATGAATGTTCCTAGTATCTCTACTGAATTTGCCTAGCCCTAAGAGGCAATGAAAGCTTAATGATCTAAACATGTCTTTTAGGCTTGAATATGCCTAAACAAGCCTATACACATAATTCAGAGATTGATACATGTTTAGGTATTTTTGGGAAGGTAAAGACACCTAATAAGATGATTGATAAAGTTTTATTAAGGGTTTCACTTCATAAGAGCTTTAGATTGGTAAAAGAACATAATGGTCTATTAAGCCTAATATGCCTAAACAAGACATCTATAGGCTTGATTATAGGAGTAAAATACATTTACAGGTCTTGGGAAGATATAAGGGTCTAAAATGATTTTATAAGAAAGTAATATTTAATAAATATTTACATGGTTATATAATTCTCAGACTGAAGAAAGAAGGCACTAGACCAAAGCATTAGGTCTGAATAGGCCTAATTATCCTAAAACCCTAAGCAAAACTTTGGTAAGCATAAAAGAAGAAATATGGAAGGAAACCATATTCAAAGGTATATTAATATATCCTATAATCATCATAAATTATTTTCATATCCTATTAAACATGATGTAAAGAGACATGAAACCACTCAGGCCTCTAGCAGTTGTTATCAAGCACTTAGGCTTGGTAACCATGGCACTCAAGGCAAGTTCATATGAGAGAATCAAGATAAAGAGGGAGTTTAAGTAGTTAGATACAAATGAGAAGGTTATTAATATGTGTAAAATAGGGTTTTATGATTTTTTTAAATCCTCAAACCACCTATAGATGACTTATAACCTTAGAACTCAGTCTACACATAGTGGGCCTAAAGCCATTCTTAAGGCCTAAAGACCCCACCTCCACCACGTAAAATTTTAAACCCCCTATGTAGACCTAGGTCCTTTAATAAGTATAAGAGGATATTATAGGTCATATGGAGAAATTTTTAGGAAAGGAAAATTTTTAAAATGATAAAATTTGTCTTGAGACCCACCTCAAGTTACATAATCTTAAGAATTCACTTTGAGCCATCATTTCAAGTTCTCATATCTTTCATAATATAATGAATTAGAGCCCATTATCTTATAAAGAGTTGTTCACCCATATATACTTAACATACATTGAAGAGAGAGTGGATTTTAGGGCCCCATCTCTATGAATCATTATTAAGACTACAAACATGTCCAAAAGGCTTATAGAAAGCTCGAGGCACACCATCTTGCATCCATATATACACACATAAAATGAATTGTAACAAAATATTTTCAATATTTTTAGTGTGTATATGTACTAAACATCCATGAACATAAGTTTGGGATTGGACATCTAATCTTTATGAACCATTATTAAGATGGTAAACCTCGAAAACCTTGCTTAAACCTTAAGACATACCTGAATCAGGAAAACTTGGTATTTTTGTAATAAAAAAACCTAAAATGGATTATAAAATTTGGGATCAACTATTTTTCTTAGAGGAGACCCTAATTCTGGTACTATTTTGTATGGACTGCTATACAAACCTATCAAAAATGGTACTTTTTAGAGGATTTTAGCAAAAAATAGGGTACAAAGCTTATTTAAGGGTTTAAAAGTATTATAAGGGGTAGTGTGAGATGTATTATATATTATCAAACCACAATATATTCAAAAATATTCTTGAAAGTGTTCTTTCTAGTGTGTACAAAATATCTAGTCCAGGAAAGCTAATGGAAGGTGACCTAATAACCTAGTTTGGAAAGGTTACATGTGTATATTACTTAGAAAGGCCTATTTTATGGTATGGTACATTGATTAAAACCTTAATATCACCTATTCACATATTATTAAGGTCTTACATAGGTTTTCATAGACACCAAGCACCTAACAATCAAGTAACTAGGCCTAATAGGCCTAGTAGACCTACTTGGTCAACAAGAGGAGATGAAAGATAATATAGATGTGATAATATAAGTCAATACATGTACAATAAAAAATTATAAGTATATCCATTAAAGTAGGAGATAGACCTCATGGTCATTAGGAAATATGGGAGCAATTTTCCTTAGCCTAATCAACATACAAAGGATGATGGGATGTTCAACACCTCATGGAGGCCTAATTACACTTCATTTATAATTTTTAACTACCATATGAGAAGTGATTGACATTTTTGGGCATATTTATGATTTTAAATAAGTCAAATAGGTCTGACCCAGCCTCTACCACTCTATCTCAATGCCTAAAGTGCCCATTGAAGACCACTAATCAAGAGACCAATGCATAGAGAGAGCAATAATGACTATTATGGTTGTGTTTCACTATGTTTTTTGTTTATTTTATTTCTATTTTTATAATAAAATAAAAAATATAAAGAAAGGATGAGGTATAGAAGAACCTAGATTTAGTTGGGCACTCGTGATCCAATCAATGTAGAGAACTCCTCTTTGGCTTGTGATGATGACCTAGAATAATAAAGAAAATAGAAACATATTGATTAGTGAGATTGTGGGTGGATTACCTAGAAAATTATTTATCCAAGAAGTACTAGACTTCATTAGAGGGATATCAATCTACTCTTTAAAAAAGTTAAGTTCTAAAAATGAAAAGAGATGCATTGTGTAAAGTAATAGAAAGTACTCAATCATAATGAAATAAATGATTTTTAAGATAAAATGAGTGATTGTATCAAAATGGAATTAAATTTTTCAAAAATAATTATAAAATGATAAAACTTGATTCAATAAATAGTTTAAGACCATGTGATGTGATAGAAGTTAAAAGACCAAACTTTGGGTAAGGGTTGATAGGTGGATTTAGCTTACTATTTTTGGGAAAATGATTTACACAATGATCAATATCAATCACTATGAAACCAATACTAGTTAAGGTGATTGATGTTGGTTAGGAGATGGTTGATGCTGATCAGGGGTTGATTGATGTCAGTTATTATGGGTTCTATTTTTAGGTAGAATGGATTTTGGGTTAGTTATAAGAGGGATTTTATGGGTTGTTTAGAGTTGTATAATGGTCATGAGGACATAATAGATTATTAGGGATGTCAAACTTGGGGGTTTTAAATTCAGTTTAATGGGAATGTTTAATGGGTATTTAGTGGAAGTGGTAGTGTTTAGAGCTATAGAACACCAACATAAGAGGAGATATGGAAGAGATGGGAAGTGGATACAATCACTAAAAACTACTAAAAAATAAATAACTAAACTTAAATCAAGTGTAAGATACTTAGCTTTTAGTGTTTTCTATCTTGGAGAATTCCTAAATTTGAATGTAAGATACTTGAGAACCTAAAATAATTTCGATAGAGTGATAGTGCTTGAGTCCTAAGTATTAAGGTACTAAAACACTTTCTTATCTATAGGTTGGTTCTCTTGTTCACTTGGAAGCTTGGATTAAATTGAGAGTTTTGATTATGGATCAAAATTTTCAACCTTAAAATAAAGGTTCTTGGGTATCCTTGAGTAACTGATGTTTATCCTGGTCAAATGACATTGATTGAGGGGTGAACAATGTTGGTCAAGAGAGATATAGTCAAATTTACCAAAAATAGCCATTTGCACTTAAGTTTGGCCATTAAGACCATTTTAAGTGGTCCAATATTATTTAAAGAAGCATGGTTTTGCATGAAGAAGAGATCTAAGAGGTTAGGGAATTAAATGCCAAGGTGGGAAATAGTCTTAAGGCTAGGTGTCATTTAACTAGCCATAGGTTTAGGTGGGGTGAGGTGTAAATATAATTATTTGACTTAATTAAATAATTAAATTGGCTAAACAAGGTAAATATGTGTGTTTAGGGGGTTTTTATAAATATACTAACCCAAGGGGGACAAGGGGGTATTTTAGACAACTATAACCATTTTGTGTGGTTTTCTAGTGTCTATATTTTGCCCCTTTTAATTGTATAGGTTGCATCCATAAGAGACAAAACAAAATCAAATGGTAAAATGGAAGGTTGGATTCCATAAGTATGGGAGGAGATGTTCCCCATTAACTTGGAAAATAATGAGGTTAAAAAATGTTGGGTTTGGGTTTGACAGGTCAGTATATGAGTGGCAAAGTGGTTAGAGTGATTAGGCATAGAAGTACAAAAGGGAGCACAAGATACAAAAATGTATAATATCATAAATTATGCCTAGATGAGGCTACCAAGATTAAATGAAGTGACAAATAAGGTGGAACTTAGGAGGATAAGTGATAAGTAAACTAGGCCACAACATTAGGCATAGCTAATATGGGTGCACTTATAAATGTAAGTCTCAATGGTAAGTTATCCATGTTTATAGGGAGCCAAAATTAGTGTGATCTTGAGAAGTTATAATGGGTGGTAGGTGTCAAAATTATAAGTGGGCCTATTATGAGACACCTATAGGTAAGTGAGCAAGGTGGGAAAAGTAGTTAATGTTACCAAGGAAAGGTTATCATAAATAGAATGTAATAAGTTGAGAAGAGTGACTAAAGATATTCTCCAATCAGTGGGGCTATGTGTGGAAAGGGATATTTAGGGGTGGAAAAGGGAGTTAGGGATTTAAAACCCTAATATTTTTTATTGATGCTAGTTGGGATTGATCAACCTTGATCACCCTAACCCTAATGGTGACCATCATTGGTCATTGACCAAAAACTAAAAAAGGGGGCCAGTAACCAAAAAGGTCATAAGTATTTTCTTTTGAAATTTTTTTGTTAGTGGAGCCATTTTTTATTTTGTGAAAGTGATTATCATGGAAAAGAGTGTGTTCAATATTGTTGATCATGAGAGATAATTAGAGTTTTGGGTAGGGTGTAGTGGGATACTATGGGAGAGGGTGCCAAGTGGACTAGGTACCAGGTTTATATAGCAAGAGTCAAAATACAAAGAGATAGAGGACAAGTGTAGGGTAGAGGGTGAGTGGTGACTAGGTAATAGGTACCACCATGGTGACACTTATGAAATGATGTAGGTATTTAGCTTGGCTTGGTTTTGACTTTGGCTATGTGTTTATAAATGCTTTGAGATAAATAAACTAAATTTGTATGGGTATGGAGGTGAAAGTAAATGTTTTTTGAATTTTATTTTTAAATGAGGTAGATGAGAGGGGATTAATGAGCATAGGGGAGTAATTTTAGAGTGTAGGTGTAAAAAAACTAGGGTTTGGGGGATTTGACCATTACGCATAGTGACCAACACTAGTCTCTATCAACCAAAACTAATCAAGGTTAACCTAGTGTAGGTCAAGATGGGACCAAAAATGGTTTATAACATGGAATCTATGTTAGTTGAGGGTCGAATAACATTGATATAATAAGTGAATATAGACACCAAAAATGTACACACTATAATTTTAAGTGTCAAAATACCCCTTAACCACCTTGGGACCCTATTGCAACTGACCTAACCAAGGTGACCCATAGTTAATTTAACTAAACTAACTTAACCTAACCTTTTAACCGATTTTTACCCTTTACCCTCAACTACTAATGGTTAATATGACCATCAATGGTCACCATAACCATCGATGGTCAGGGTCCACCTCTTTAACTAAAAGCTTGTAAATTACCCACTTTTCTTTTCTAAATATAAGTTGTCTAAATCCTGTTACGATCCATTACATGGATGGTTTATAATTAGATAGCTCAGTTGAACCTTCACTTCCATGTCTTGCTTTCACCTATCAGAAGAGAGGAATATAAAGTTGAAATCAATCTATAATTGTTATCAAGAGCTTTGTGCATCCAAGAGTTTCTTTTTTGTAGCTTAATCACCATCAACAATCCAACAATATAATAATCATATTAGAGAGTCAATTTTCCACCACCTCTCTACTAAGTCTTCAAGTACCATTATTTTATCAAAATAAAGCTAGATTACACCAATATGTCAACTACCTCAACTATCCACCCAATCAACTTTTGGCAAGGTAATTATTTGTTTCTCAGTATTCATTTACTTTAGTTACATCTCACAATCAACCTAGACCTTACCCATTCCTTAGAATCCATCTTTGGATCTCATCAATACACATTTTTATCAACCTAGTTCTATACATAATAACCATCGATAGTTGACTCAACCATTTATGGTCTATACAATCACCGATGGTTACCTTGAACACCAATAGTCAGACCAACCACCGACGGTCATTGTGGAAGTGAAAATAGTAAGCTAATTTCACCTACCTATACCCAATTAAACCTAATTTTCTATGTTATTATTTGTTCATAGACCCCTTTCTAATTTTATAAATCATAACCAAACACTCTAACACTAGTATTGATTAGCTTAATCTATATTTTAATCATTTCTATCATATTTCTTAACAAGCACTCTTATGTTCAATTTTAGTATATTTTGATTATTGATGCACATACCTTATTTTTTGTTTATAAGGTTAATTATTTTAAATGTGTGGATTAATATCCCCTAAGTAAGCTCTTAGTTTGGGTATCTATCTATCTCTATATAATCAACTCAACTATATGTCTAACAAACAAGTTTGCTTTAGTGATTTCTTATCTGTAGGTCATCCTCCCAAGACAAAGAGGAGCTCTTCACAATCTTATGATTCAATGTGTACACTATCATTTAGGTTTTTCAACCATACTCATACTTATGTTCCTATTTTACCTCTTTCCAATAATAAACAAAAATTCACTAAAACATTCTGGCACACCTAATGGGACCCTTGTGTCTCTACTTGGGTTTTTGTTTTCTTGCATTCTCTCTCTCTATTCTCTGCTCGTTAATGAAATCAAAAGTTTCATTTGAGAATAAAATCAAGCTCATATATTTATTTCTTGAAATTTTAGTTCACATAGCTTAACTTAAAAGGCAAATTAATCTATCATAGCTTTACTCTTGTTTCACACACACAATTAAACCACTTTCACCAATTAAACATCAAGAAAACATGAGACAAGGCCTGACTAGGATTTCATCACATAGTGGTAACCTTACCCTTTATTAGTGATCCTACCTGTAGATCATTACCAAGGGGAGAACCAATTGAGCTCTCTAGTTGAGTATAATCTATGGATATCAATATATATTGGCTAAGCACCTGACACCCTTATCTCTACGGTGTGTGAAGTGAGGGGGTAGGCCCCAATACCAAGCAATGTATTTATTCCAATAAAAATTCTTTTTGAGAACCTAATCACAACTTGAAACCAACCTTAGACTTCCTTCTTAGTACTCACTCTAAAAACCAATCTCAATCACACATTTTCTTAAGGCATAAGCCAAAAGTGAGATTAATTAAAACTCTAGGGTATAACGTATCTTTTAGAGTGTGATTTGATTTCTTTGATAATTTTATTATCTTCTCTTTATTTGAGTAGTGAGGTTTTCTATGCTTTCTATCTCCCCTTTATCATATGGTTCTCACTCACCAATATCAAAGAGACCTTATAGAGCAAAACCCATCACCAAACTAACCTGCCTCTTCATCTATGGACTATGTTTCTAATCCAATAGATTCTCCTCACCCTTTGATAATTCTTACCTTCCCTCAGGAGGTTCCTCAAGGATATGTATATTTTTCCACTATTCTAGATAAAAATCACATGGCCTTGAAACATTATCTTACAACCACATATTACCATATCCCAAATTCATCTCCATCCATAGATCCACCTTACAGCATGCTTATCCATTTTATGGGGAGTACCTCCATTGCTATGGTTACTACCTAATCATTAACTATCCAATATTCCTCATCAAAAAATAACCCCTTTGATACCACCATTGAAAAGCAACCAACTCAAACTACCATTGCCCTTATGCCTTCTACTCCTACCAACCACTCCTTTGTAATAGGAGTGCCTACCTCTAGCACTACCAACCTTCCTTTATCTACCTCCAACCCATCAACCACTACTCCAATTCAAAGATTTGTGGTGTTCATACCCTCTACCTTGCCACTGATTATCACAAGGGTCACCAACCTTCCATCAATCACTAACCTAACTACAGCTCCTATCCAACAAGCACTCCTTGGACCAACCTTTGGCTACATCCCTAATCTATAAGGGCATATACCCACTACCCAAATACCTGCCCCTACCTACCATTATACATCTTCCACCCAACCATTGACATATGTTTACCTATATGTGGTAACTTTCCAACCTTCTACCTACTGTCATCAGGTCTCCCAACCACCGCAATAATATGCATCTTATAACCATTTAGGTTTAAAACCCCAAGCTGACCTAATGAAAATGCTTATGGATAAGATGACCACCTTATATTCATCCATTTTGGGTGCTCATAACATATTTTCATATGACCAGATATATAATGAACCCATCCATCCATCCATACCCATCAGACCATATCCTCCCTAATGGGAACTTCTCAAGTTCTCTAAATTTCAAAGTAATGAGGATCCCTACAACACCTTAAGACATTTAGGCATGCTTGATATCTCATCACCTATGATGATGACCTTCTTCTCTACACCTTCCCCATTTATGTAGCTAGTCCAACATTAGATTGGTATAGTGTCATACCTAAGCACTCCCTTTTCTCTTTCACCCAACTAGCTCAAACCTTCTTGACCATTTTTCAATCAATATATCCAAGAAATTTTTTATCACCAACATTTAGTCTATCAAGAAGTTTGAAGATGAACCCATTTATGATTTTATGGCTTATTAGAGGAACTTGATTAACCAACTTTCTTTTTCCTTGCCTCAACCCAAACTCATAGAGATCTTTTCTTGGGCATGTTCCAAGCATATTTCCTCTACACTACATGTCCAAATCTTTTGAACCTTCGATGAAACCTTTACCATGGTACATAAGTTAGAGAACTGATCTATTGATAAGGGAAAGCTAAAGATTAAAAATAAAAACTCAACCTATAAAACCAATGAGACTTCTTCCTCTAAGTCAAGTAACCAGTCCAATATTAACACCAAAAGCAAGGGGACTACAAATGCAATTGTCCTAAAATTTTCTCCCCCACCTTATTTCAACCAATATAATTCCTTTGGTTCCTTAAAACAAAACATGAGGAGCCAAACATGGAACAACCAAAAGTAATTCACTCCACTTGGATAATCCTATTGTGTCCATCTTGGATAAGTTATTTAAATCTAATATCATCCAAATTCTTCCTATTAAACCACCCCAACAATTTGACTATTCTCACCTTGCACCTAGTTAGTATAATGAAAATTATTTATGTGACTTTCATCAAGTTATAAGACATGCCGTCAGTAGGTGAAACACTTTCAAGATCCTTGTCCAATCCTTCATTGATAAAGGGGAGATTACATTGGACAAACCCATTGCACCATCAAACCAAGCCCTTGATATATTTAGGAAACCTTTCTTGAACCATGCTGTTACCAAAATTGGTAGCAATAATGTTGAGTGATTTCACAATACCCATACAATTAACATGGTTTTTGACACACTCATTAATAAAGAACCTATTGATCAACCTATTTTTTCCTCACCCTATCCACTTATTAAGGTATTGGAATTAACTTCTCCTCCTTTAGAAACTCAAAATGAGGAGATACCATCGTCTTCACCTCTACTTATTGAGTTAGTGGAGCCACTAGCCACCCTTTTAATTGATATATCAGAATAACCAACCATTGCCCCTTGTCTATACCTTCAATTACCAAATAACCTACTCCCCCTTTGAAAACCATTCCAAAAAGAAAATCCCTATGTCTACTCCTCTCACATAGGAGTCACCCATCCAAGCCTTGCATATTTTGATTGACAGAGAAGATGAGGTTCCCACCCTACGTCCCCACCTAAGGGCTTATCTTTTAGATCCATTATTGAGGGAATCAAACCCACCTACAAGCCCTTCTCTAGGCTAGTGAAAAAATTGGAATTTATCTCCAACCTTGACATGGATCAAGCCACCTTCTAGAAATAATTAGGTTTACCTTATATTACCAAGTAAGAACCTCCAACCATGCCTTTAACATACAAACCCACCACTTATATTACCCAAACTTCTACCTTATCAACCACACCCATAAAAAAACTTACCAGTCTAATAAATCCTCAGCCACCTAAGGCATCTAGACCCCAAGCAACCAAGTCACTTTCTCAAACCAAACCTACTAAACTGATCAAAAACCTTGGTATCTTTCCTACACCAAGCCTTATTCACCCCTTAGTGAAGGTGGAGCTCACCTCACTAGAACCAATAATTAAGCACTAGAACAAAAAAACCAAATAGGCAAAACCACACAAAAATTGAAAGGCCCAAATTTTTCCTCCCTCAACCTTGCCCTCCATTCTAGGGCATCATCCCTCTACCTTTGGTAGGAATCCAATTACCTCTACCAAAACCCCACCACCTCTTTTGGTTACACCTTCATAACTACTCTCTAATTCATATTTTTTCACCATGCCAACAATACCTAAGCTACCCACTTTGTGATCTTCCACCTCTAGCTCATTAACATCCTTACCTAAACCAAATTCATAAACCAAATGCACCACCCTACCCAAAACAAATACCACCAAACATATTTCTAAGAAACCTCCTACCTCAACCATCAAAGCAAAAACTTTTAAACCTTTACCATCTTTGGTTGAATCCTATTCAACCATTTCCCATAGGTTATTACAAACCTTTTGTTTAAACCTACCTCCCATCAAACCCTTTAAACATATAACTTATAAACCTATCTATTATAATGACCACCACATGTGTTCTTATCATAAGATACTTATCCATGAGATGGAGAACTTAAAAGCTCTCCAAACCATCATCCATCAGATTTATGATAAGGATGATTTATTAATAGATGAAACCCCTATGAGCCCTAAACTAATACAACCATCAATCATACCTACCCAACACTCAATTACTCCTCCACTCTCACCTCAAAGTGAAGATGAGTCTAACCAATCCTCTAACTCAACCTCCCCTTCTATCTATACTATCAACATGGTCATAAGAAAATAATAGAAGGATAAGGGGAAATATAAGGTGTCCATTCCTTAGACATACCCATCCTTAAAATCTCAACCAACCTACACCCAACCATATCCATCTTTGACCAAACCCAAGGTGTATATCTTAAGTGCCTCTCAATCTAACCCCTCATAATATATTAGGAGAGACATCCTTAAGAAAATTCATCAAACCCTAGCAAAGATGAACTTGTATGAGTTTATATATACCTCTCCCCATCACTACCAAGCACTAATAGAGGCTTTTCAATCCATTGAGGTCCAACCTGAGGACCCCCAACCTCTAGCAACCTTTATTGGTGCCTTTCAAATATCCAACCTTATTACCTTTAAGGATTTGGAAATACTTTTCATCCATCCCAGAGGCTCAGATCCTTCTCTCTTTATCACTACATGCATCAACCAAACCTAAATAAAATGGGTCATAATTGATGGAGGAGATATCATTAACATCATCTCCTCTCATGCCTACAAAAAAATCAACTTTACAGACAATGTCATGTCCAAATCTTTGGCCATCCTTCACTCCTTCAATGATACCATGGCCATTACCTTGGGAACTATCATCCTCCATTTCATTTTAGGACCTTGCATGCTCCCCAAACTTTTTTATGTTGTGTAAGGTGAATTCTAATACAACATCTTGCTAGGATGACTTTAGATTCACTCCATGGGTTACATTCCCTCTACCCTCCACCATTGCATTATGTTTGGGCATGAAGGCCAAGTCATCATGATCTAGGCTAACCCAAGTCCTTTATCAACATGAAACATGACCTATCACCCCAATGATGTCCTCATAACTCCATCCAACACACCCTTAGTAGCTAAAACCCAACCTTTAACCACTAAAGTGTATATCATACTTCCTTCCATTAATAAGACATCAACTAGTTCCTTTATACCTTCACACCAAATCCATACCATATACCCTTTGAAATCCATGTTCCATCACCTTTCACTGAGGTAGTATCACCTTTTATCACTTGATACTTTACCTAATCCTCACAAGTATGGGAAAATTAACAACCAACCAGGATATAACCCCAATGTCAGAATTATTTTTCCCTTTGGACCTCCCCACTGTTAGACTCATTTTGTCTATGGGGGACTTGAAAAATCCTTTAGTGCTTCTACCACCACTCTTCCACCTTGACCATTCACCATTAGTTTCTCTTACCTAGATAAACTAAGCTTCACCAAGACATACCTCCATCGGTGTGCTTGGAAAGGCTTTAGTCTTGGGTGGTATAAACATGGCCCACATGAATTGATCACCATCAAAACTAGGAAGCCACATGATAAGCATGGATTTTGTTTCATCTTACCTAATAAAAATAAATCCAAACAACCTATTGATACCATTATTGAATAAGATGACCCTTCTTCACCGATGTCACCTCTACTTACATGTGAGGATGATGACATCATCCCACCTAAGTTTTTTTCATCAACATGATTAGCTATAGACCCCTAAATTTTTAGGAGGGGGTGGCCATATCCATCCCTTTGACCCATCCTAAGATGATAGGAGAAAAATCTCCTACCATTAACACTATTAAGTGTTAGGATGATGATTCTATTCTCACCTATCTTGGTACCCCAAATTCCTCAATCCACAAATCCCTTCCTCCTGAGTCTTCAACTATGTTGAATGAATCCACCATGGATATCAAATTGGGCACTCTAAATAACCCTTGCATTGTCAAAATCAACCAATCATTGACCATCAAGGAAATCTAGGACTTCCCTCTTTCCTCTAAGACCGTAGCATTGCCTTTACTTGGTCTTATAATAATATGCCTAGAATTGACCCTAAAATTACTACCCATAACATAGTAACTCACCATGATGCCAAACCTATCAAAAAAAGATCCAATGCACTCATCCTCACATATCCCTTCTCATTAAAGAAGAGCTTTAGCATCTTCTCTCCATAACTTTATTCAACCCATTGATTACCCCTAATGGGTCTTGAATGTTATACCTATCACCAAATACAGAAGGGGACTATGAATTTATGTGAACTTTCATGACCTCAACTATTGGTTTAAAAGGAAGTTTAAAGATTTTATTACATACAATATTACTCAATTACCCAGATCAAAATAGTTAAGTTTATAAATCTGTATCAAAATCTACTTTGTAACCCATATATTAAAAATAATCTAAATGGGTACTTTCAAGTTAAACAAATAAATATGGAATAATAAATACATGTAGAAAATAGAGAAATAAGAGATGTTGAAAAGTAACATACAAAAATACTGACATAGTATTTAACATTTTTCACCCAAATGTTGGGCTATGTCTACCAAGAAACTCAATAATTCTTCTATTCAAACTTCCAAAGGAATTTATACAAGTTCCTAGCACTTCCCACCCTTCAGTCTCTATATCAAAGCACTCTATTAAAACCTTTGTTTGAATATAATTTTATCTTTCTATAAATTATTACCTAGTTTCATTCATATTTCATCTACAATTCACTTCTACATAATTGTTCTACCTCTTTTCCCAATTATAAAGGGATGATCACTAAAAATAAGGAAGTACAAATTCTATTCTAACTTCTTGTAGTTACAATCTATTACAACTTCCTTTTAGAATAAGGAATTATAGATCTATTACAACTTCTTTTTGTTACAATTTGTTACAAATTCCTTGAATAATAAGGAAGTATAAATCTATTATAACTTCATTACAAAATAAGGAAGTACAGATCTATTATGTAGTTATAATATTTTATAGATATTAAAAATAAACTACTTTAAATCATCATACAACTATGACAATGATGCATAGGCTATTGACAAATCATCATCTGACCATCCTCTAATTTCTCCTACATTTAATTAATGCCTATAAGAGCATCATTAACAACAAACCTTCATAGCCCTTCCAACATAGATCTATGGCCAATGTGACCATAACCACATAGTGCTTATATCAATCCACAATATTAGGACTAAAATTTGACATTAAACTATTCCTATGAATTAATAATAGCACTTATATATAGAAGCCCATAACATCAATCACACTACAAAATTTCCATTTTTAGGTTACCCATAACAACTACAGTCTTCACCTATAGGTTGCCTACATAAACTATAGATTTCCTTTACAGGCTACCCATATCAACTATAAATTTCATCTATAGGCTATCTATAACAACTACAAGTTTCTTCTACAGGCTAACCATAGCAACTGTAAGTTTCTTCTATAGGTTACCTGTAACAACTACATGTTTCTTTTACAAGCTACCTATATAAATTATAGGTTTTAGGCTTTTCCAATAAAATGAGGCATTATGTTTCCATATCTCTAACATCAACCTTGCCTATCCTAAAGATGACTTCCATATATCTAGCATTGACCATCTTGTTGATCTTATAATTATCCATGAGATGTTATCTCTCATGTATGGGTTGTTGGGTTACAATTAGATCCTAATTACACTTGAATATTATCACAAGACTACCTTTACCACCCCTTGGGGAACCTTCCGCTATAGATTCATAACTTTTAAACTAAAGAATACTGGTGAAACCTACCAATGTGCCATGACTTATATCTTTCATGACCTCATCCATAAGATTGTAAAGGACTATGTGGATGACCTTCTCAAAAAATCAAAACTCTAAAAATATCACTTAGTTGTTCTTAAGAGCATCTTTGAGTGACTTATCCATTACAATGTCCATTTAAACCCCAAGAAGTGCATTTTTGGGTTCTTATCAAGAAAGCTTCTTGGTTTTATTGTCTTCCTTTATTGAATCAAAGTCAATCTTACCAAAATCAAAGAAATCCCAGACATGCTTCTTCTAACCAACCTTAAGTAGCTTCATAGCTTACAAGGGAAGCTATAATCCATTCATCATTTTATCTCCCAAAATTTGGATCGATGCCAACCCTTCCACTAAATTTTGAAGAATGATGTGTCTTTCAAGTGGAATAGAAACTATCAAAAGGCTTTTGATTCTCTCAAAAAATACCTTTTATCTCTACCTATCCTCACCCCTACCAAGGATGACCAACATTTCTACCTATATATCTCTGCCACTAACCATTCCTTAGGGGCAATGTTAGCTCACCAAGATGAACAACATAGAGAGAAATTTGTATACTACATTAGTCACATGCTTGTAAAATATGAGACTCGCTATACCCATACTATGAAACTTTACCTAGCATTAGTCTTCGTGGATACTAAACTTTTCCATTATCTTCTTAACCATAAAACCTATGTCATAACAAACATTGACCCACTAAAGTACATGCACTCCAAGCCATATCAAAACTAGTGCATGGCCAAGTGGCTCATGCTCTTAGCTGAGTTTGACCTTGATTTCCTTTAGTAAAATTTAATTAAATGTCAATTCATTTCTAATTAATTATTTAAATCCCCATTAAAAGATAACCAACCTCTTCTTCTTAAGTTCCTTAACAAGTCTATCATGGCCCTCTCTCAGGTGGATTTCACCTATCATGTTACCATATTCTTTAATGGATTCAAGTGTCAGCATGGTGAAGGAGTTGGTATCATCTTTATCTCATTTGAGGGTGAACCTATACCTTTGTACTTTAAGCTTTATTTTGAATGTACTAATAACATGGTTGATTATGAAGCTCTAATGATATGCCTTCAAACTACCTTAACCCTAGGAGTCAAAATAATCAATATCTTTAGTAACTCCTAACTTGTGGTTAGTCAAATAAATGGCTCTTACTAGTGTAAGAATAGTGTTTTTTAATAGTACAAACAACTAGTTGATGTAATCTTAGCATCATTTGAACACTATCACATCCATTCAACCCCATAATCTACCAACAAGTTCACCGACACCATATATTCCATTACCTCTTAGATCTCATCTACACCCTTGAACTCTAAGCTATATATCATTATCCATAGGCTTACCCAACCTTCTTCTATCAAAACAAATTCTCCCACCATTTTCAATGTAGAAGAGACCTAAAATGACCTTTGGTATCAATAAACCTTCGACTATCTTCACCTTAGCATAGTTCCTTTTGGCCTTTCTAAAAATTCTCAAAGAGTGTTAATTTAGAGTACCTATCACTATACCATCAGAGGAATCCTTTATAAACATAGATTTGTTGTCCTCCTATTTCATTACTTGCGTAGTCAATAAGCCTCTCATATTATCAAGGAAATGCATGATGGAATATATGAAGGACACTTTAGTGGGCACGTATCCTTCATTTCACCTATTACTAGCCTACCCTTAACCAAGACTACTGTGATTATGTGGAAAAGTCTATCAAATGTCAACAACATGCTAATTTTCATCACACACATAGCCATAACCTTCACATCTCTACCAATTTTTGGCTCTTCTCATAATGGGGTCTAGACCTCATTGGTGAAACCAACCCTCATTGATTGTAGATACACCATTCTATCATTACCATGATTAATTATTTTACCAAGTGGGTAGAGGTTATTCCTTAGTCTTGACTAAAGCATAAAATATTGTCAACTTTATCAACCATCACATCATCTACTGCTTTGATGTTCCTCATAAGATTATCACTAACAATGGTAAATCCTTTAAGAAAAAACAATTATAGGGTTTTTGTGATGTATTTGGAATTAATTTAAGCTTCTCCTCACCCTATCATCCTCAAGAAAATGGATAGGTAGAAGCCTCTAACAAAAATTTTAATAACATGTTAACTAAAATGGTTAACACATCTAGTCAAGATTGGTATTTGCACATCCCCTTTTCTTTAAGGGCATATCATAATAGCATTATAACCCCTATGGGTGTGACCTCATTTTACATTTTATTTAGATTAGAGGCCATCTTTCCTCTTGAAGTCCAAATCCCCTCTATTCGCATATCTTTACAAGACATTGTTTTGGAGGATGATTATTATCAACACTGTTTAGCCTAGTTTAATCTACTTAATGAGCATAAATTATCATCTATCACCCATCTTCATGTCTATCAATAATGCATCAAGCATGATTATAACAAGCACCTTAAAGTGTGAGAATTCAATAGTGGATAACACATCCTAAAGGAAAACTAATATGTCACTAATATGGAGAAAAGCAAGCAAGGAAAGTTTTTTTTCAATTAGCTTAGGCCTTATATAATAACCCATAAGTATGGGTCAGGGGATTACTAATTGTATTCTCTCAAAGACCACCAAGATTTTGAGCCCCTTAATGCTTCACATCTACATCCATTCTTTTGATGAGAAGGATCACATTAACCTTTTGTCTAACTTAAGTTCCTCCTTTACTATCTACCCACATTCTATCTCCCTGTTTTAGGGGCAACCAATTAAAATTGAATCATGTGATTAGTTGTCATAGACATATCCTTATCTTAAACAATGGGTATCATAGCTCTACCCATGGCAATGTTCTCATGATAATTTCCACACCTTCATAGGATGGATTCCCATGATCATTGTCACCTAAACCTCTTCACACCTAATCAACCTTCTTATGATTTTAGTTTTTTCTTCATAAAGGTGAACCAGTAAGCTAACCTAAGTAAGTCTATATCAATAAAAATCAAATCAAAATAACAAAATTTCTATAACTAGAAATCATGGGTCATTCTTAGCATTTATAGACTGCTCTCTTGAAGGACAACTATTGAAAAACTATTTGAAATTGTTAAAATGAAAAGTGGATTTCTCCCTCAAAGGATAGCTATCAAAATAATTAATCAAATCACATAAATGTAGACAACTCCTTAAAATTATGGATGAATAAGTATTTTTCAAAAGCATAGTAATTTCTTGGAAGTTTCTTAGATCGATCAACTTCCCCTATATAATAAGCAGCAAAAGACCTGTTATCCAAATCATAGAAAAAACAAACTAATTTTGAAAGCCATAATTGAATCTCAAACAACATAATAAGGTGGAAGCCATAATTGGGTTTTATGAGTATACTTCCCACATCGATCAGTCTACACATTTTAGCATAGGGTTGTTTATCCTAATCCTTTAGACACCTACAAAAGAGGCATGCTAGTCTCGCAAGAAGGTTACATTTTCACCTATCTCCCTTCTACACTATATGAAAGGGATTCTTGAGCTTACTTGGAATTTTTTGGTCAAGACACCTTTTAACCAACCAATGAATGCTAATGTGAAGCATTCAAAAAGCTTGTGTTTATTAAGCCAGTCTAATTTTAGTTTTGTTTTAGTCTTTGTCAATGAAAAAGCATCATGCCCTCTTGTGCCTAGTTGATATTTTAGATTATATTATTTAAGTATCCCATATAGTGTTTTTAATTAAAATACCTCATGTATTTTATTCTCCACACTAACAACCAAACATAACTATCACCATAAGCATAACCATAATAAAACCATAGAATCCATGAGCAATTTAAGAAATCAACCATTTTCCACCACATTTCTAAAGTTTATAAATGTAGTATATATACATTATGATTTATCATGTCATAAACATAGCCATAAATCAAAACCATCTCATGTCAAGCTAAGTCTATGTTATTTTCTAGCATCCATAAGTGTAATCCATGAACAATATAGCATAATCTATTATCAATATAAACATCACATCATAAGCATTAAACATCAACATCAAACCATAAATCATATACCATGAGCATAATCAAAGATAACATATATAACTCATGAGTCAATATCAACAATGTGTATATGTAGATAGATAGACTCTCTCTCAAAAATTTACATCTCACCACATTGACTCACAGGCTAGAATCAAAATGACATACAAAAGTTTTATGTGTGTGTGTGTGTGTGTGTGTGTGTGTGTGTGTGTGTGTGTGTGTGTGTGTGTGTGTGTGTGTGTGTGTGTGTGTGTGTGTGTGTGTGTGTGTGTGTGTGTGTGTGTGTGTGTGTGTGTGTGTGTGTGTGTGTGTGTGTGTGTGTGTGTGTGTGTGTGTGTGTGTACCCACATATTGTGCCTATTGATACCCCTCTCTATCTATATAGATATAGATCCTACCCAATAACCTAGGGTCACCAAAACTACCCCACCTACTAAGTTAGCCCTATACTCACTCCATCAGAGTTCATTTGGACACTGTTCCAAAATAATAGCCTCATAGTACCATAGATCCTACACTATAGCTAGGTATCATGTTACAAGGGTAAATTCAGGTGGCACTACCTATCCTATTGTTGCTCCTCCTCCTCTCTACCTTAAAGAGTCCCTCTCCTAGGTCACCAAGTCTATAAAGGTCTTGGTTTGATCCATATCACCTATAATAGTAGCAAGCTGACCTTATAAGGTCATAACTTGACCCTGTAGTGTGACAATTTAGCCTTGTAACATGGCTAGCTATCCTTTTAATACTTATAGCTATCCCTATATAGTGGCTAAAACCACTCCTACCTATCCATCATGGCCAATCAGATCCACAACCATCAACCTCATAACTCTATCATCTCCACCAATATATGTAGCTACATATATGGGTTAGTACCATGTCATGTACACATCTACAAACTTGGCATCATCTATCTATGCCCTATTTGGTATTTCTTCAAACTCTAGCATAGTAAGAACAAGATATGGATCTAGTAGTAAGATCTCCAAATCCTCTCTCCTATACCTAGGGAATGGGCCTGGGATACCATATACCAAGATGAACTATTGGTGTACCCTAAATCACTACACATCATGAGAATTACGCCCCACACATAATATATCAAAATTACCCCTCCATCACATGAATCCTATGGGGAATTCAATCTATGTGTACACTACCCATGGTAATCTTACTAGTCTCAATACCTGAATGTGTTTATAGGCCTAATAGTGTAAAACTAGGTTAATATTAATATTATATCTCATGTGGGCCCTAAACCCCCATATCTCTCTATAGATATATACAAGTAAAATTTGTACCCAAACAAATACCATCTCACCCAGTAATAGCTCTATAAAAACCCCTACTAGCAAATAAGGAAATCTCCCACTACTCAAGTCAAGAAGCCCAAAACATGTCATGGCAATCATGAACATGGTCATGAGTCTCCTCTTAGTTGGAGACTCATACAACATTGTGTACCTAAATCCTCTAGCATTCCATTTGACCTAATCACTCTCATATCCATACAACAATGTGATCATCTCTCTCCTCTTACTATATGTGGTATATCGGATCACCATAGAATGAAATTTGAGTAATCCTATAAAAATCCTTGATCATAATATTCATATAAATAGTTGGTCATAACAAGGTTTTAATATTAGGATCCCATCTCTCAATAAATTCTATGGCCATGGATGTATCTTGAGGCATGTGCTAATAGTGCCTCATCTCTCCTAACCCTACCACATCCATTTGGGCCTAGTAGGATGGAGTCATCCCTTAATGAATCTATGAGAAGATAGATGGCATGTAATCACACATCTATATCTTATCCCTATCCTGCACCAAGTCAAAAATTTAGCTTAATCACTTACACTAATATCATCTATCTTAATGCATCTGACCTATTTCCTTACCCAAACTACCTATCTACCTAATACCCATTAGGTTTACCCTAACATAATGTGCAAAATTTCCATTTTTATATAACTCTTTAAACACTTGGAAAAAATAACCTCTTTACCCTACCTAACCATTGACAGTCATGGTGACCACTGATGGTCAAACACCTACTTTAATATGGATGTCAATCATCAATGGTTAATTTTGACCATTGATTATCACTATGGGCATTTCATGGCCAAAGTTACTAAACCGTATCCCACCCAAAAAAATACCTAAAATGCATGAAAATAAAATATATTTGTGAAACTACATGCTCACCCAACCTAGCTTATCTACCCAACCCATCAATTCCCACTTTCACCCATCCATTTATCCAAATTTCACATAAACCTTACCTAGGGTATCTAGTCCAAACCCACCCATTTTAACCTACCTCCAAACCCAATGAAATTGCACAAATCAATCTAATCTATCAAATATAAGATACCCACTACCTCATTTCATGACCTCCATCATAGATTCAAGCACAAACCCACCTATCCTCATCTATGCCTACATGCTCCCTACATCCTGATTGGTCTCCATAGTCCACCTCAAAAATTTGACAAACCTACACCTCAACAATCACCCTTAGCACATGTCAAGAATATAGAGCTCAAATTTAATGTAAATAATATTTAAAAAATGGTAAAAAGTGGTTCACTTTTCACTTTTCATCGCTAGTTTTTTAGGGTTTTACCCTGACCATTGATGATCAGGGTGACTATTGATGGTCAGGTGCCCCATTTTATTGCTTCTAACTAGACATCCCCCATTTTATCACAACTCAATCATTTCTCACATACCCTTAGAGTCTATCTTCTCCACCCACCCCAAAAACCTTTTCACCTTATTTTTGGTGTATTCTGCCCAATTAGCACATGTTTTGTGACATGTTGTGCATGGTCCTTTGACCATAATGAAAACATTACCATGTTGAACACCTTTTGAATTTGTGAAACCTTACACTTACTTGACCCACTTGTGTCTTTTTATAGAGCACTTCCTACCTTGGTTACCCATGACACTTGACCCATTTATGTTTTCCATGGGAGCATTTCTTACCTTAGATACCTATGGAAATACCAACCTTATCTAAGATACTAATAGGTGTACCCAAACACCATACCTAAATGTGATCACATAGTATGCTGGTCACTTTTCCCTTAGAATTGACCTTTATTTTTATCAACCATGTAAAACTTGTCTTTACTTGATCTTGGCTATCACCCCTTTTTTATTGCACTTGGTGCACCTGTTTATGCTTTAGTGCCCAACCTATCATCTACCCTCATTATCACCTTCACCAATCATGTCAAACCCACACCCAATTATAATTTACCTCTTCACCTCCTAGTTTGAGGAGGAGCACCTCCTCCCATACTTATTAAAATTAGTAGACCTTTAACTAACATTAATTTTTATTTTTTAGCTCATTGAGTCAAACCACATAACAAAAAGGGGGAAAATGTAGACACTAGAAATCCACACACTAAAAATCTAAGTGTCAAAATACCCCTTGACCACCTTATGACCCTATTGGGACAAACCTAACTGATCTTAATCATGGTAAGTTTATTTAAAATAACTTAACCTAACCTTTTTACCCCTTTTTACCCTTTACCCTTGACTGTCAATGGTCAAGATGACTGCCAACAGTCACCTTGACCATCGATGGTCAAGGCCCACCTCTTTAACCAAAATCATGAAAACTACCCACTTTTATTTTCTAAATATAAGTTATCTAAATATTTTTTTAATCCATTACATGGATGGTTTATAATTATATTTCCTAGTTGAACCTTCACTTCCACCTCTTGCTTATGCTTATAAGAAGAGAAGGTGAAACTGATCTATAATTATTATCAAGAGCTTTGTGAATCTAGGAGTTTCTTTCTTATAGATCAATCACCATCAACAATCTATTAGTCATATTAGAGATTAAATTTTCCATCACCTCTCCACCAAGTCTTCAAAAATTGTTATTATATTAGAATCAAGCTAGATTCCACTAGTAGTTCAACTACCTCAACTATCCACCCAATTGAATTTTGGTAAGACATGTATTTATTTCAAAGTATTCATTTACTTTATTTCCATTTTAAAATTAGACTATACCTTACCCATTCCTTGAAATCCATATTTAGATCTCATCAACCAATTTTTTTATCAACCTTGCTCTAGATATAGTAACTATCGAGGATTGACTCAACCACTGATAGTCTGTCCAACTATCGACAATCACCTTAATCATCAACAATGATTGTGGTAGTGAAAACTAACAAGCTAATTTCACCCACATACACCCAATAAAACCTAATTTTCTATATTCTTTCTTGTTCACAGACCCCTTTATGATTTTCTAAAGTAGACCCTAACTCTTTAACATAGTATTGATTAGCTTAATCATTATTTTAATTATTTATAACATATTTATTATCAAGAAATCTTGTGTTCAATTTTATTATCTTTTGATTATTGATGCAATAACCTTATTTTTGTTATAAGCTTAATTATTTAAAATGTATTGATTGACATCCCCTAAGGAAGATCTCACTTCTGGGATCTAGCTATCATTAGGAAATCCACTCAATTATCTATCTAACAAACAAGTTTGATTTAGTGATTTCTTATCTACAGATCATCCTCCCAAGATAAAGAGGAGCTCTTCACAATGTTTTGATTAAATGCATGTACTATCAATCAAGTTTTTCAACCATACTCATACTTAGTTTCTTCTTTTCCCTTTTTCTAATAATAAGCATAAATTCACTAAAATAGGGACCAATATCAGTCAAGGCTCAGACAATATTGGTCTTAAGTTAAAGGGTAGGGGTATAAAAAAGTTAGAAAAGGTAAGAATAAATTGATAATGTTATCTTAGCTTTTAGGTAGGCTTGAACTAGAAAGGGTACAAGATCTAAGCTGAGGAGTAGTTATAGATGTGAGCTTAGTTTTTGGGAAAGATTG
>JARHVA010010326.1:175000-180000 GCA_037957365.1 Torreya grandis | reverse complement strand
CTCTACATTTTATAAAATATTATGAAAATTTTTGGAGATGATATTATTTAAAATTCATTTTTGGATAAATGAAACATAAGATATGTAGACCAACCAATTTATGTTATTCCCTTAACCTTTGGTGTGTCTAGGGATATGTGTGGTTGACTTATGGCTTACATTTCTCTATCTTTTTAGTTAGGTTGGCCTATGGAATAACCATGGATAAGTAGACTAGATATAGGAGGTAGTGGTTAGTATTTGATCATCATATTAAGTATTCTACTCTTATTACATTATTGTGGATGTTTGCCCCTTGAAGTGGCTCTACTATGTTATTTATCATTCTACTTTGATGTCAATTGTTGATATGCTATATGTCATATTTGATTATTACATGTGATTCATAATTATTTTGTTTAGACATCTAAGTATTTTTATTACAATTAGTATTAGATCTTCTGTTTGGGCAAGTTTCCTGTAGTGATATTTTTAGATCTAGTTAGGTGTGAATTCTACGAGTGAAAAGAGCGAAAAAACATAACTTACAATCTGGGAAGAATTAATTTTTTCTATCAGCACAATATTGTTCAAAATGATTTTTTGATTTTTTTTTAAATTCTAGAAAACAAATTTCCCTTTGCATAATTTCAATTGTTCAATTCATCTCTATGAGATGATCACAACGATACATTCTACCAATACACTTTTTTGTGCTAAAAATTTTCACCCTATTGTGCAAAAGCAGTCATTTGATTTTTCTTGGTGAGGTGATCATAAAGGTACCATATCTTGGTATACTATTTTTGAGGCAAAAACCCTCCAAGGATTTGTGCATGGTAGGTTCACTACTCCAAGAAAAAATGGGGGAAATAAACTTCTAAGACTCTTAGGGCTGACATGGAATATGTAACCTTAGATTTGATGATTTTCTAAACTTTAGGATAACATAAAGGGATTGGTTCAGTAAGATGACTTTACTATAATTCAAATTAATGTTTCTAGGATGCACAGAGAGATTAATGTGGTGCATACTCAATTGCATTAGATCACTGCATAACTGGCTTCCATTTCATCTCAATTATAGACAAACAACCCTTCACCTCATCATTCAGATCCTCCTCCTCTCAAAACTAACAAATCTAATCTTGGTATGAAACCAATTTTCCCAAAGTGGACATGCGTAAGTTTGATGGTAAAGATCTTCCTACTTGGATTACCCAAATTGAAAATTTATTTGATCTACACCAAACTCCTAGTTCTTCAAAGGTGATAGTGGTATCTCTATATCTAAAGCCTAAGCATTCATTTGGTATCATTGGTTATGTGCTAAAAAATGAATGGTTCTCCTGTTACATGGTCCATTTTCACTAATGAGTTACTGGATCATTGTTGGAATAATTTATCTGAGAAATAATTCAGCTAGTTAGCCAAATTATGTCAAACAAGAATTGTGCAAGACTATTAACCAATTTTAGAATCTATCCTTATGTGTGGAAGACATCACTAAGGCTAATTTGACTGATATTTTTTGGGTGGAATAAAATATAAAATCCAATTGGAGGTTTATATGTTTAATCCATCATCTATATCAAAATCCATCCAAGGGCATGCATGGTAGAATAAAAAGAGATGGTCAAACAAACAACTTTCACTACTAGTTGTGATCACACCTTTTTATCACCTTCATTTCCTCTACCCATGAAATTGACACCTCAAAAAATTAAGGAAAAGCAAGCTAAAGGTTTGTGTTATGGTTGTGACAAAAAATGAAGAAAAGGACCTCATTGTGTGGAGAAGAAGTTATTTTACATCGAAGTTGTCAATGAGGATGTAGATGATGAGGAGGTAATTAGTGAGGTTATAAAAGGACCTGAGGAGCAATCTTAAGACTCTCAACCTACTATTTCCTATCATTTACTTTTAGGTATTAGTACTCCCCAAACTTTTAAGGTGGTGGGTTTTATTAAGAAATAGAAGGTCACTATTTTGATTGATTCTATGAGTACACGCAACCTCATCAACATTAAGTTAGCTTCTTGTTTGAACTATCTCATTATCCTACTCCAAAATTTCAATTCATGATTGCAGATGGTCATACTATTAATTTTTCAAGAAAACTCCATAGTATTAAGCTAGATATAGGAGACTACCTATTAGATTCTCCTATGTTTTTTATTCCCATGGGTAGACCCAACATATTTTGGGAGTATAATGGCTCATCACTTTGGTCACCATTGAGGTGAATTTATAGGAATTATTCATGCACTTTCATTTGAGGGAAGGACATTTGAGCTAAGGGGACTAAGGGATAAATATCCATAACTTGTTATCTCCCATCAAATGATGAATATTCTTTAAAAGGGTGTTGAAGGATTTGTGGCTCGCTTATTTTCTATTGAAGTCTAGCCAACTTATCCATCTACACCTCCTAATATACAACAAGTGATTGATGCCCTTTCTATTTTTTTTGGTGATATATCAAAAGGAATTTTACCCAATGGCATGAATGATCATACAATCAGACTTATTCCTCATAATACACCACCCAACATCAGGCCATATAGGTATCTCTATTCCCAACAAAATGAGATTGAAAATATGGTATAGGAGATGTTGGATGCAGGAATCATTTGCCATAGCCAAAGAAAATATTATTTTCTAATTATCACGGTGAGAAAGAAAGATGATTCTTGGAGGATGTGCCCTAACTACAGAGATCTCAATAAGTACACTATTAAATATAAGTTTCATATTCCTATCATTGATGATTCACTACATAAATTGAATAGTTCTCTTATCTTTACCAAGTTAGATCTATGCTTTGGGTATCATCAAATCCAAATCTATGATGAAGACATAACCAAAATATCTTTCATAACTCATGAAGGCCATTATGAGTTTATGGTTATGCCATTTGGTCTATAAAATGACCACCTACCTTTTAGAGTTTTGATGAATACTATTTTTAGGCCTTTTTTGAGGAAATTTGTTATAGTGTTTTTTTATGATATCCTCATTTACAATAAAATTGGGAAGACCATTTATAACATGTCAAATAGGTACTCTCAATTCTGGAACAATATCAGTTGTATGGCAAACCTTTCAAATGTACTTTTGGAACTTTTTAGGTTAATTATTTGGGTCATATGGTTTCACATGAAGGAGTGCAAGTAGATCATAACAAAATCCAAGTAATGGTGGATTTGTTGGTTCTTAAGACACTCAACCAACTAAGGGGATTTCTAGGGCTAACTAGTTACTATCATAGGGTTTTCAAAAAAATTGGTTGCATTATAGCCCTAGTCACCTCTTTGTTGAATAAAGACTCATTTCAATGGATTGATATAGCTTCTATGACATTTTAATAATTAAAATTGTCTATGTGCACCATTCTAGTGTTGGTCACTCTTGATTTTTCTAAGACTTTTGTGGTTGAATGTGATACATCTAGATATGGTATGGGTGTTGTGCTTATGCAAGAAGGTAGATTACTTACATTTGAAAGTTTACAACTGAAGGGTAAAAATTAATTTAAGCCCACGTATGAGAAGGAAATTATGGTCATTTTGAATGCAATCAAACAATGGAGACCTTATTTCATGGGTCATCACTTTCAAGTAAATACTAATCATGATAGTCTGGAATATTTCTTGGAACAATGGTTATCATCAGAAGAACAATTGAAATGGGAAACTAAGGTGTTAGGATATGATTTTGAAATAGTTTAAAAGAAAGGCAAGGAATATGTGGTGGAAGATGCACTATCTAGGAGGGATGAATTAGTTGAGACATTGTTATATGACATGACCATTTGGTAGGAAGATTGGCTAAACGAAGAAAGATAAAAATGGGAAAATGACAATGTTACCCATGATTTGATTCAGAATCTTTAGTAGGGTTTGGGTGGATTTGAAAAATTCACATGAAATGGTAATGTATTATGGTATAAATATAGATTATACCTATGTAATAATTCGATTCTCAGACAAAAACTCCTTCAAGAAATTTATGTAACTCCACTTGGGGGTCATTCAAGGTTTTCTAAAACCTATCATAGAATCAAGCAAGATTTTTTTGGTAAGGACTCAAGGGAGATGTCCATAAATATGTGGCTAAATGTATGATTTGTCAATAAAATAAAGGTGAAACCATCAAAATCCTAGGTCTTTTATAGCCTTTATCCATCACTAGCTAGCATTAGGAAGAGGTGTCTTTGGATTCCATTACACGGTTACTAAGATATGATGGTCAAAATATTATCATGGTTATTTTTTATTGTCTTAGTAAGTATCCTCATTTTTGTTATTTATCACAACCCTTTGTTGCTAGTACAATAACTTCTAATTTTCTTAATATAGTTTAGAAACTACATGGTAATCCTAAGATCATTATCAATGATAAAGATCCCATTTTCACTCATAATTTTTGGACTTAATTATTTACATGTGTGGGCACCAAGTTGGCTCATAGTTAATCCTATCATCCTCAATTAGATAGAAAAAATAAGGTAGTAAATAAATGTCTAGAAGGATATCTCCATTGTTTTATTTATGACAAATAGGATAAATGGGTTCATTGGTTTCCACTTGCTAAATGGTGGTATAACACTTATATTCATAGTTATTCCAAAATGACTCCTTTTTTGACCTTGTATGGATACCACCCTCCATCCATCACTTAAACCTTGAAGGTCCATCCTAAGGGTTATGTAGTTGAGAAACATATTCACCATCAACAGGAGGTCTGTGTAAGTTTATGTGAAAATTTAGCCATGGCCCAAAATTTCATGAAGCAGTAGGCAGGTTAGCATAGTAGTGACAAGAATTTTAACATTGGTTATTGGGTCTTTATTCACTTGAATACATATAAGTATATTTAATTGAAGCAATATAAATATGATAAAAATTTGTCCCTAAGTATTATGGACCTTATTAGGTCTTTCAAAAAATTGGTAGAGTGGCCTATAATTTAGAGTTTCCTTCATCCATTCATATACATCGAGTATTTTATGTATCATC
>JARHVA010010326.1:167500-170000 GCA_037957365.1 Torreya grandis | reverse complement strand
TATCATAACATGAAACATTTATTCCTCATATTACATATTTTACATACATGAATTTATGAAATATACATTACTATTATTACATATTATTTACATATTAACATGATTATATCTTTATACATGATAGAGTTAACTACTTTTTTAGGTGAGTGAATTTTAGGTTATATCCTTCACCTTAAAAGGAGGCATATTAGTGGACTTGTCATATACATAATACTCAATGAAATTAAAAATAATATTTTTAGGTTGAATATAATATTAAAATGTTTTAGAATGGTTTAGATGTAAGATGTATTTACATACGAGAAACATATTCACATAGTGGTAGATATTATAAGGGCATATCTCATGCATATGCACTCAAATTATAAAGACATTAGTTAAAAGATACATATTTAGATACACTTAAGTGCATATTCCATGTAGGTGAAAATATCTTACATGAATAAAAATTATAGATTTACACATACAAATACATTTGAGATAGTGGTTCTCAGATTTATCATATATATTCATAACCATTTATATCAGTTGGTGTCAATTCAATGGGGCATTATATTGGTCCATGCACACATACAATATTTCAGATATAAATTAGTACCAATTAAGGGGGAATGATACTATTTCATGCATATTTAAATATACTTAGTTAGCACTAGTATAATTTTTCTATTTACAAACATAATTAAATGGTACCAAGAGTCGAACAACCTTGAATCTATGAATTTTTCTCCAATGGTCGATTCTTATTTTTTGAGATAATTTGGTTAGGTTTAAACAAAACTTAAAAACATTGAAATTACACATATAAAATGTACCATATTGAGGATTGATATCAATGATATATTAGTTATTTGAGTTAGAAATATTGAGGTTCCACAACGCTCAATGACCTAGGCACTACTCCTTACACATGAGGGTTGTTAAATTTATTATCCCAACCAATGGGATTGCATAGTTATATAGAATTTGAATTTTCATCAACCTTGATTGTAAAATGGTTCAAAATAAATAATAATTATTTAATGATTAAAATATATAGAATCAATTCCAACAAGTTACAAGGAAACACAATTTTACCCACATTTAGATGTACTCTTTAATTTATCTTTAAAAAAAATAAAATTCAAATTATACTTTAGATTTCAAATTTCATTACATGGACATTGAATCATATGTTTTCAACACATGTTTTACTATAAAAAAATACCAATTTATATAATTATCCTAATGATAAAGTGTGTTGTCTACCCTAAGGCACATATTTATAATTGTACCCTAGTTTTTGTATTGCATTTAAATGCTAGAATAAAAAGAGGATTTTTCATATACTTATATCTAGTATTAGACACCTTAAAATGCTAGTTTTTGAGTACCTTAAATGTACATGATTTATGTCCACATATGTGACTCTAATTCACCATAATCTCACACCCACATGTTATCTATGGGTTTATTCCTTCCAAGTTATTGTTAGTCACTTAAAGAAAAATAATAGTCTATGCAAAAATATCCATCTATCTTACTTAGACATCTCTAGATCATCATATTAGTAATTTTTTCACTTAGATGAAAATGTAAAATTCATAACATATTATGTATACAATTTTATCTAAATGTGATGGTTCCATCTCCTACCAATTAATTGTCATTTTTAAAAATTAAATCATGCGCCTATGGTTTAGCCCATTTTCATAGCCTGTTAATGGTCTAGCAATTCACCCAATTGGAGTCACATAAATAAAAAATAAATTTAAGCTTATTTATGATTTGAAAAAAACTTATTAAGCACACTCAAAACTTGTGCATTCAAGAGGACATCCTTATTATTTCAAAATTATAAATAAATAACTAAAATTAATTTCCTACCAATTCTGAAGCACTCAATATCTAAGCCAAATTATTAATTTTCCAAGTTATTAAATATATAAAAAAGGTTCCATAAATTGAATAATCACTATTGGACATATACACCTAATGACCAAAATATCCCCTTCCAATACACTAATTTCTCCTTCTTTCTCCTCCTCCACTTCCAGCTTCCATCTACTACTTTTCCACATCTTTTCCTCATGGAATCACACCTCCCACCCAAAACCATCCTCCTATACCAAATGTTAATACATATCCCAATGGATTCATATGTGGGATCTAACCTACTAGCATAAACCAAAACTGACCACCTACACTAAGATCCTTTATCATGCATCTTATCATCCCATGTGAGCTTAAGCCCACCACTAGTCATCCACCTCCACCAAAATCTCACCTAAAATTCTTCATCCATCATCTAACCACCTATTAAATCATCTTCCACATCATAAAATATATCCACTTTCAACTACTCTCTCATGGATTCATCATATATAATATCCTCTTTCATCAAACTCTCCTCATGTGCAATATCTTGCACAAAACTCTCATCTACATGTGCACCTTCTTGCACATCTACCACCAAACTCTCTTTGTGTGCACATACAAAAAAATATATATATAAAGTTTC